>JAJPUD010007438.1:68490-107714 GCA_023553655.1 Myrmecobius fasciatus | reverse complement strand
TGTTTTAGATGTGTTTCTTGTATACAACATATTGTTGGATTCTGGTTTTTAATTCAGTCTGCTATTTGCTTCCGCTTTAAGGGAGAGTTCATTCCATTCACATTCACAGTTAAAATAACTAATTCTGTATTTCCTGCCATCTTATTTACCCTAGCTTATGCTTTTCTCTTTCTTATCCCCTTTCCCTCCTCCCTACTATTTTGCTTTTGAAAACCACTTCCCTCAAACAATCCTTCCCCTTTAGAGCCCCACTCACCCCCTTTTTCCCCCCTTTCCCTCCTGTTTCCTTATAAGTGCGTCTATTATTCCCTCTGAGCCAAATCTGATGAGATGGAGATTAACCCAATTCTCATTCCCCTCCCTTTTCTCCCCTCAATCATTATAGGTTTTCTTTGCCTCTACATGTGATGTAATTTCCCTTATTTTACCTCCTTTTCCTCTTCTTCCAGTGTTATCCCTTTTCTACCTCTAATTTCTTTTTCAGTTTATCATATCATAATAATCATAAAATCACAATAAACATATAATAATAATCATAAAATCACAGTAATCATATCATAATAATCATAAAATCACAGTAATCATAGCATAATCATATTGTAATAATAGATTCATAAAATCAACCCTCATTCTATAAGTATCTATAACATAAATATAGTTCTCGAGAGTTTTTTTTCTTGTTACCTTTTTATGTTTCTCTTGTGTTCTGTGTTTGTAGATCAAATTTTTTGTCAGTTCTGGTTTTTTCAGTAGAAATAGGTGAAATTCTCCTATATCATTGAATGACCATCTTCTTCCCTGGAAGATAATGCTCATTCTAGCTGGGTAACTTATTCTTGGTTGTAATCCAAGTTCCTTTGCCCTTCGGAATATCTGATTCCAGGCCCTTCAATCCTTCAAAGTAGAAGCTGCTAGGTCCTGTGTGATCCTAATTGTGGCTCCCCAATATTTAAATTGTTTCTTTCTGGCTTCTTGTAATATCTTTTCCTTGGTATGATAGTTCTGGAATTTAGCCACAATATTTCTGGGGGGCTTAATTTTGGGTTTCTTTCAGGAGGTGATCGGTGGATTGTTTCAAGGAGTAGTTTGCCTTCTGGGTCTAAAATATCAGGGCAGTTTTCTTTTATGATTTCCTGGAATATAGTGTCCAGGTTCTTTTTTTCATCATGGCTTTCATGAAGCCCTATAATCCTTAGATTGTCTCTCCTAGATCTATTTTCCAGGTCAGTTGTTTTCCTAGGAGATATTTCATGTTTTTCTCTATCTTTTCATTTTTTTGTTTTTGTTCGACTGATTCTTGAAGTCTTGATGAGTCATTAATTTCCAATTGTTCGATTCTAATTTTTAATGTCTTATTTTCTTCAGTTACTGTTTTTAGTTCCTTTTGCAATTGACCAATTACATTTTTTTGTTCACTGCATTCTTTTTCCATTTTTTCTATTTTATTTTGCAGTGATCTCATTTCGTTTCCCCATGTTTCTTCTCTCTTTTAAGATTTTTTATGCAATCTTCAAAGAAAGCCTTGTGACATGGAGACCAATTTATGTCTCTCTTTGGGGCTTTTTCTGGAGTTGCTTTACCTTTAGGGGCCTCAGGATTTGAGGTCTGTTCTTCCCTCTCTCCATAAAAGTTGTCTATGGTGAGAGCTCTTTTTGGTTTTTTATTCATTTTTTTTAAAGGTGTGAGGTCTGTTTAGGGCAAAGGTGGGACAGCTGCTTTAATTTGCCCTGGGGCAGTTCTGCTGATTGAGTTATTTCAGGAACTGGGCAGTTCTGCTGATTGAATTATGTCAGGGCTGGGCAGCTCCGCTGATTGAATTATTTCTGGTGCTTATCAGACCTGTTGTTTGATTGAATGCTTTAAGGTGCTGTGTAATGGCAGCTAGTTACGATGCTCATCAGGGGTTCAGTGGTTCACAATCTATCCCCCTCAAAAGGCAGACCCTCCAAACCACCTGCCCACAATCAGGACAAATTGTTCCAACAGGCTCGCAGAAGACTCCCAGGTGTGTGAAAAGCACAACGCTCCCACTCCTGTTCTGACTCCTGTTCCAGTTCCCTGCTCCAGCTCCCTGCCCCGGTCTCCCTGTGCTGCAGTCTGGGTTCAGCAGGCCACCCCCTGCCCCATTAAAACAGACATGTTTTGAGGTTCCTCCAGAGTATCTTCTTCTAGAATCGCGTTGCTCTCCGGATATTGTGGATTTTTTTGCTTCAGAATCAGTCTAGAGGCTTCATATTTTGTTGGTTTGAGGGGAGGTTAGAGGAGGTTACAGAGAATCCTGTCTGATCTCTGCCACCATGGCTCCACCCCCGGAAGGAAGGTGATTCTGTGCTTTTCAAAAAAGCCTTTGTAATAGAAAATGGCAGAAAACTAGCTTTGCTGAGCAGGATACGTATGATTAGAAGAGAACAAAATAGAGAAAAGCAGGGTTTTTTTTCCTAGCAAGTGACACATGGTGGTAACTGTTCTAAAAAAGAGATTAATGTGAAGTATTCAGGGGCCACATCTTTCCCTACTCTTTTGCTTTTTTTTTTAGGTTAATATGTGTATAACAACTTTATGTCATGATACAATATACATTTGTGGGAAAATGTGAATATTTTTTGTGCCATGAGGGTTTTGAATTATGTTTCAATTATTCTGTTTTAGTTCTTCTTTTGAGAAAAATGTTACTATGGCTGATTTATGTAAATAAGAGGCTCAAGAAATTCTGGTTTGAGTAGCAGGAATGAATCTACTGTTCTCAGGGATACATCCAGAAATCTAAGAAAGTTTACTTGTAGGGGCAACTAGGTGGCATAGTGGATAGAGCACCAGCCCTGAAGTCAGGAGGACCTGAGTTCAAATGTGATCTTAGACACTTAACATTCCCTAGCTGTGTGACCCTGGGCAAGTCACTTAACTTCAATTGCCTCAGGGAAAAGAAAAGAAAGTTTACTTGTAGTCATGTGGTCATGTCCACGGCTGATCCCTAATTAAGGAGAAAAATTAAATATGTGCTAGTGTGAGCCCAGATTTTGTAAGCTAGCAGTCTTAGAGAGAGAGAATTGGGATGAATAAATCATGTTGAATAAGACTGTGATATCAGTAATGCATGGTCATTTACAGATATATGTGTAGCATTCATATAGATATGTTAATTTTAATTAATGGATTGAAACATACTAATCATTCATTATGTAATTAACAATATTAATTAAAAGAATAGTAGAAGGGTCAGCTAGGTGACGCAGTGGATAGAGTATCCATCCTGAAGTCAGGAGGACCTGAGTTTAAATCTGGCATAACACTTCCTAGCTATGTAACCCTAGGCAAGTCACTTAACCCCAATTGCCTCAGAAAAAAAAGTAGATATAGAAAATTCTTTATAATATTTTAATAGGGAGAAAAATCAGTCACTTCAAACCTTTGCAGAAAGACACTAGTTTTCTTTTCATCTACAAACATAGTTTCACCATTCATTTCACTAAAGATATCAAAATATCAAGAATCCTCTTGATATAAGAAAATATTATATCCAGTCTTCCAGGAAAAAATATTTTCATTCCTTTACTTAATTCTTTCTTCAGCTGTTCTCAAATGATAATTAGAGAGTCAGTCAATGAACTTTTATTGAGCACCTGCTAGGTGCCAGACACTACGATAAGTGTTAGGATTACAAATAAAGGGAAAAGGTAGTCTTTGTCTTCTGAGAGTTTACAAACTAAATAGGAAATAGTGAAAAAAAGGAAAGGAAATAAAAATTAGAGGAACTGGAACAAACATCATTTAGAAGGTGAGATTTAAACTCATTTTTAGTGAAAGACAGAAAAATCAGGAAACTGATGAGGTAAAAGAACATTCCATATTTGATGGGCATCCATTAAAATACCCAAAGTTTGCAGTCTCATGTGGGAAGAATAGCACAAGGACAAGTTTCACTGAACCACAGAGGCAAGAGTATAAGGTGTAAGAAGGCTATAATGGTAGAAGAGTATAAGGACTTTATTGCAAAGGTACTTTAATAACAGATGATTTTTTTTTTACTTTGAACATGGAGGGTATAAGGAGACCCTCATGTCTATTAAATAGGAATGATGAGTGCTATGGTCAGACTTGTGCTTTAAGAAAATAAGTTTCATGGCTGAGTGGAGAAAGGACTGGAGTGAAAAGAGACTTGTAATAGACAAGTATACCAACAGCTATTGCAATGCCCTGGAAATGAGTTATTGAGGGTATACATCAAGTTGATGGCCGGGTCAGAGGAGAGAAGTCAAGGGAGAGGCAACAGCAGTATTTGAGAGATATTATGAAGACAAAATTAACATGCCCTGGTAACAGTCTGTATATGACAGGGCTATGAGAGAGAATGAGTATTAAAGATGATACGGAAGTTTCGTGAGTGGGTTATTGGGAGGATGGTTATGCTGTCAAAAATAAGAAAGAAGTATAGAATAGTAGGAGAATTTGGAAAGAAAGAAAGTAAGTTCAGTTTGGGATATGTTTACTTTAATATATCTACAGGACATCCACTTCAAGATTATCATTAAGGAGTTGGAGATGCTAGATTTGAGACAAGAAGGGAGGTTAGGCTTGGTTAAGTAGATCTGAGAATTATCCACATAGAGATTACACTTGATGATGAAGAAAGCCATTTACCCCAAAGAGAGGCCTTTGGGATTTGAGTGTGGACCACAACATGACATTTTCACACTTTCTATTGATGTTTGCTTGCATTTTGTTTTCCTTCTCAGGTTTTTTTTCTTTCTAGATCTGATTTTTCTTGTACAGAAAGATAACTGTATAAATATGTACACATATATTGGATTTGTCATATATTTTAACATAGTTAACATATATTAGACTACCTGCCATCTAGGGGAGGAGGTGGGGAGAAAGATGGAAAAGTTTAGAACAGAAAGTTTTGCAATTACTCATGCATATGTTTTGCAAATAAAAAGCTTTAACAAAAAAAATTTAAAGAGAGATTACACTTGAATCCACAAGAACTGATGAGATCACTAAGTGAAGTATTAAGAGAGAAAAAAGAAAAAGTCCCAGGACAGAGACCTGTGGGACACATAGATAATGAGCACGACCCAGAGGAAATTCATCAAAGAAGACTGAAAAGGATGAATCATAAAGATAAGAGGAAAACCAAGAAAAAGTAGCATCCAAAAATTGAGAGATAAGAGAATATCAAGAATAGAATAAATGACAGTGCCAAAGGCAGAAGAGAGATCAAAAAGGGATGGAGACAGAAAAATCCATTAGCTTTGCCAATTTAAAGAGTATTATTTTAAGTTGCACAATGCTATTAGAATTCAGATTGTAGATATTTAAAAAGATAGTGTGAGGCAGGGAAGCGGATGTATCTATTTTAGATAGCCTTTTAAAGGAATTTAGACACAAAAAGCAGGAAAGAAACATTGGTAGCTACCAGGGATGATGATTCAGTTGAGCTTTTTTTTATTTTTTTAAGATGTGAACATATTAGAAGGTAGTTTAAAAAAAAGCAGTAAATAGAAAGAAATTAAAGATAAGTGAGAGATTGGGGATGTTATAGAGAGAAATCTGCTGAAGGAGGATGGGAGATAATCCCTTGTGCAGGTAGAAAGCTTGATTGACAAGGACAAAGATCACTTCTCTTGATTGGGGTGTTAACCAATAAACATTTCTTTTTTTTATTAAAGATTTTCATTTTTCAAAACATATGCATAGATAATTCTGCAACATTAACCCTTGCAAAACCTTGTGTTTCAGTTCCCCCCCCCACACACTTTTCCCACCCTCTCCCTCAGATGGCAAGTAGTCCAATATATGTTAAACAAGATAGAAATATATGTTAAATCCAATATATGCATACATATTTATACAATTATCTTGCTGTACAAGAAAAATCAAATCAAACCAGAAAAAAAGATAATGAAGAAAATAAAATGCAAGCAAACAACAGAAAGTGTGAAAATGCTATGTTGTGAACCACAGTCAGTTCCCACAGTCCTCTCTCTGGGTGTAGATGGCTCTTTTGATCACAAGACCATTGGAAGAGATCTGAATCATGTCATTGTTGAAAAGATCCATTTACATCAGAATTGATCACAATGCTCTCTCCTCATCAAACAGAGGGAGACTAAAAAGGTCCTTCTCTTCAATCGTTTTTGAACATCAGGTAGGACGTGTGAGGAACTATGATTAGTATTATCTCCTGTCACCAGTTTCTGAAGATAATTGTGATGAAATGGGCAGGAGACCCATGGAAAGTAGGAAGAAAATAAAGACCTGATAGCATGGTGCCCTTTTTTTCCTGTCTTAGGAACCTGGAGACCAGGCAGGAAACCAGTGCATGATGCATGATGACACAAAATTATAAAAATATATTTACAGCAGATGTTGTATAGTAGAAAAATGGAAGAACAGTGAATATCCATCGATTATGGAATTGCTGAATATATTGCGGTGTATAAAATTATACTAGATCCTATATTTTTAAAAATTATTTTATTTTAACTTAAGAAATAAAACAAATAGTTCCATAATAGTAGAATAGAGGAAAAAAGATTATTGCACATGAGAGTGAAGATCTATTATGTACAACTTTTTAATATATAATAAAATTGTGTAGCTTCCTTTACTTTTTCTTTTCTATCATTAGACACAAATGTGTGTGTGTGTGTGTGTGTATAAAAAGGTGATAGTTCTTTAGATTTTAACTTTTCAATGGTCTTGCCTCTAGCTTCTGTAGTAACTTCCAGAGGGGGCACAGATGCTAGTCTTATATTCCATGTTTTCAGGAATTCCTGGAGCACCCCAATTCCCTCACCCAATATTCATTACCATATAACATATGTTATATGTGGAGTGGCCATGTCTCTCCAGGGAGAGAGAAAAAAAAATATGAGAAGCATTTGGATAATCAAACAGCCTGAGAATCTCAATAATATGTCTCTTTCCAGGAGGTAAATTTATCCTTCTCATAGTCATGGAAGGAAATGTTAACTCACTTGATGGAGAAATATTTTGGAACACACTGATTTTATAGTTGCCTTGCTTCCTACCATAATTGTTCCAGTTCACTCATCTTTTAAGTCAAAGTTTACCTCACTCTCTGACAATATTAGTGAAGACATCTAGACCTTTGTCTGTCCTGAATGCACTGAAAGTTTCCAGTTCCTTATAGAATTTTCTTTGTAAACTTTCTTTATAAAATAAGAGATAAAATAGTTATTACAAGAAATATTTTGCTTCTCTCTTTTGGTATTCTTCATTATGTGATAGATCTTCATATATTAAAGTTAATCTCAAAAATTCATGACTCCATAAAGAGAAATTCATCAGAAAATGACTGTCACAACTGTAACCACAAAGTGAAAGCCAAAATTGCCCTTCTACCTTCTATGTGGCTTTTAAGATACTATCATATTATTTGAAATCTCTGTGTAAAAGCCTAGTGAAACAGTTTTTATACATCTATGCAAACTTTCCCGATCTCCATTAAAAACTATCTCACTTATTAATAGTTCCACTTACACAATATCCAAAGTTCCTTTCTGTCTTAAGATTTTCTGATTTCCAGGTTTCAGAAGCTATCTCTGAAACCCTGAGATTAAGAGAATGCTGAAAGAAATACTAATCAAAATATGTCATTGGAAAGAGTACACTTGTCAGTAATAATCTCCTTTGTGTCTAGAATCTGAAGAAAATAAAAAGAGAAATATGTAGCAGTTGTACCAGGTTTATAAATATATTACATAAGATGATAAATGTAGAGCTAAAGACTTTAGAGGCTGTCTATCTCTTCTAATCTTTTCATTTTATAGATGAAATTGAGACCTTCAAATTTTACATGACTAGACTAAAGTTATACAGGTAGCAGGCAAGAAAATTGAGATTTGGTAGGCAAATCAATAAAGTCTGATTCTCAATATCCATGCTTTTGTGTTGTAGAGTGTCCTTGTCAATTAACCATTAATTTTATACTTTCTAGAATAACAGTATTAGGGGAAAATCCAGAAATCACTTAGGACAATCTCTGGCCAGATATCATTCTAAAATATCCATTGCAGCTGATCTTTTGCTAAAGAAGTTGCTTGTGCCCTTAATGTCAGTGAATTGGATGAAAAGGTGATAATGCTTTGGCTTTTAACTTTTTAATGATTATGCCTCTAGCATCTGTAATAACTTCCAGAGGGGACACATTTAATCTCATATTTCAGAATTCTAATCCATATTTTCACCAGTTGTTGTAGCATCCTAATTCCCTCACTCAATGCTCTTTATTGTGTGTCATGTGTCATGGAGTGACCATGTCTCCACAGGGAGAGAGAAAAATTATATGAAGAGCATATAGATTGTCAAACACCCTGAAAATCTCAATAATGTGTCTCTTCCCAGGAGGAAAATTCATCCGTCTCATGGTCACAGAAGGAAATGTAACTCACTTGATGGAGCAATACTTTGAAAGAAATATTCTTTCCACCCTTACTCGGATCTCTTTGGTTTTTACACCATAAACAATGGGATTAAGTGCTGGAGGCACAAGAAGGTATATGGTAGAGAAAAGGATGTGCACATATGGGGCTACGTGGCCAAATCGGTGGCTGAAGAAAGAGAAGAAGGCAAGAACATAGAACTCAAGGAAAACAAAAATGTGGGCTGTGCAAGTATTGAACGCTTTGATCCTTGCCTCTTTCTGAGGAAGGCGAAAGATAGCTTGGAGAATCAGGGTGTAAGAGACAAGAACAAAGACCATATCAAAGCCCAGAATAGAAAAAGCCACAAAGAGACCAAAGGCCTTATTAATCCTGGTGTCTACAGCCGCCAGCTTGACCACAGCCATGTGCTCACAGTATGAATGAGCTACAACAGTGGAATGAAAGAAATGCAAGCGTTTGAGCAGGAAAGGCACCAAACTCACCAAAATTACAGCCCTGGCTGCCACCCCCGCTACCAGTTGACCCAGAACGGATGGTGTGAGGATAGCTGAATGACGGAGGGGGTTACAGATGGCCACATAGCGGTCAAAGGCCATAGCTAACAGGATACCTGATTCCATGCCTTGCAGGGCATGAATAAAGAAAAGCTGAGTGAGACAAGCATCAAAAGTCATGGTGCAAGCACTGAACCAGAAGATGGCCAGCATCTTGGGGGCTATGGAAGCACAGAGACCCAGGTCATTGGCAGCTAGCACAGCCAAAAAGACATACATAGGCTGGTGAAGACTGCGCTCTGAAGGAATAATTATTAACAAGAGCACATTCCCCAGGAGAGCCACCATGCATAAGGCACAAAAGGGGAATCCGATCCAAAACTGCACGTGTTCCAATCCAGGGATCCCAATTAGGGTTACCATTGGAGGATCCAGAGACGAGATATTGGGCGCTACCATGACGACAGATGAGTTCTATCCTCACAAAGTCTTCTCAAGTTGGTCCAGGGAGAGGAGACTGGTTTGGAATGACTAGTCCTACGCTCTCACCATCCAACAAGAAGTTCGGTAGACTGGAACTTAGGCTGCTATACAGCACACTGACTGACCGGAAGGTCAATAGAATGATCAGTACCAGGAGGACAACAAGATAGGACTGGCCAGTGACTCTCCCCTGAGTCATTTCCTAAAGGAAAAAGAGAGAGGTTGGTAAGGGAATGCTTAGGACACTTGTTGAGGAACTGGGAATATGAGTTAATGTGTAAAGAGATACTGAAGTCCACTTCTTATGTGTGGACTCTACAGTTTTAATATGGAGACTTCTGGCAACTCCAGAAAGATGTCTTTTCCCTCTTATGAACCTCAGTTGTGGTCATTTTGGTACCTTAAAGACGGCTGCTTTTTCCATTCTCACCAGTTGAGCACGCCATCCCAGCTATAAAGAGTGGATTGTCAATGGGATTTGGGAAGTATGGTTTTTAATTCTTTAAGGAGTTATAAAGAGGGAGATTTTTTTTTCCTAAATCACATTTCTCATCTTCATTTTCTGCTATGATTACAAGTCTCATTCAGCAGCAGCAGCATCCTCAGTTATATATTTAAAGTATTTCTGCTGTTATTTTGTAATGAAGACATCTCAAAGAATATGTTAACAAAGTTAATTTCAGAATAATTTTCTAAATTTCCTAAGAATCTCAACCACAAAATATATGCACAATGAATGGAAGAACAATATGTGCATCACTTCTACTTTGTAAAAAAAAAGATTAAAATTGTAAAGCAGTTACACAAAAAATAAAAAGCCCAACCTAAATGAAGAAAAGGAAAAAAAAAGCCAGTCTGTTCCTGTACATTAAATTGTTGTATATAAAATTGTTATAGTTTTCTATATTTTGATATTACTTAATATTATTTTTCATATCCTTTGAATTTGCATGACTTTGTAAATGCTATCCCAGCTTCTTTCAGAATCTTAGGTCAAATCTTACATTCTATAAAATTCCTTTCTATGACTATGCTCATAGTAACTACATATGACTGATAACATGAGCTCCTAAATTTGGTCTGTAATTACATCCATGGAGCTAAGATTCATTCTGAGGGAAAGGAGGTATTTAATTTTTAGTTGGTGAATAATATTTAGGGAAAATCACCTAGACAGAAAGGATAAGCCTAGAGGGAACAGTTGAATTTGAGGCATTGGAGTCATTAGAGCCATTTCAGGAATGATGAAGGAGTTTTAGTTCTGTCAGTGCAGGATGGACTGAAACCTAAAGGAAAAATATTTTAAGTCAGAAAGAGAAGTGGCTGGGAAACACAGTGAATAGAAAGATGAGCTTGGAATCAGGAAGAATTAAGTTAAAATCTAGTCTCAAACCCTTACTAGCTTTGCAACTCATAAAAAAGTCACTTAATTTCTTTCTGCCTCAGCTTTATTAAATGTAAAATAGGAATAATGCAGCACTTACTTCACAGAGTGTTAATGAGAATCAACAGAAATAAATTATGATTCATAACTTAGTAGGAAACATATCAGGCATGTAATAAATGGTCATTTCCTTTCCTAGAATTCATTATGCAAGATTACAGGGGAAAATAGAAATCAAGACTAGGTACCTTACAAATTATGGATATCAAGCCCATCTTTGGCTTGACACCATCTATGACCACATTGTTATTACTAAAAAATAAGAAATCTGTGCTCTTGAAACACACAGACACATACACACATGTGGGTGCATGTATATGGATATATGTGTGTGAGAATGTGTGTAGTATATAATTTATATGTGTGTGTATATACACATACATACATATATGCACATAATCATTCGTGGAAAATTCCAACGGTGTCCAATCTGAACTAATGGCACAAGAAGTGTGTTTTTTTCTTAGGTCAATAAATCTGTCATAATGACTGAACATGTCTTTTATGTCGGAAGTAATATCCAGTTAGTTTCAAGGACAAACGAGTAAAAATTTTCTTAAGGAAGGGAGAGCTCCAAAAATATATGAGTGCTTCCCATCTAGAGCCCTCCCCTACAAGAGAGCAAAAAAATTAATAAAAACAGGTCAGAATAAAGGACATCTAAAGAAGAATTTATTAGTTGGAAAATTCTGCATAATAAACAAGATAATTAGAGGCATAATATATTCAGAGTCATCAAAATGATTATGCTGATTTAAGAAGGATTCACTTATAGAGTTTGGAGGTAAAGGGGAAAATAGATATCAATTTGACTTTTTCTTTTCATTTAGGACATATTTCTAATATCTTTTATAAGGCAATACCTTCATTGTCTCTGATCACCTTTTCCATTGCCTTGCTGGTGGAAGAAAAAGCTATGATTCTGACTTAGCAATTGGAATGGTTTAGCAAAACTTTCAATTTATAATTTGATTAATAAGTACAAGAAAAAAAATTCTGTTGTTTTTTCAAATTCTTTTATGTTCTGGGGTGAGGATGTGACATTTAAAATAGTTGAAGAAATCACAAAGGAACTAAATGATATCAAGTTCTGAGCACCAGATTAAGAAGAAAACTATGTTAGCCCCTTCTAGGGAAAGATTTTTATGGAATAATATAGAACACAAAACTGAGAATCACCCATTTTGGTTTGAATAAAATATAATACAATATTATAATAAATATTTATGGAGATAAATATTTTATAATCATATTAACTTACTTGAAAACATATTCTTTATATTTCACAGAAATTTTTCTGAGATTGACTGAACTTCACAAACTACCCTAATCCAATGAATACATGAAAAAGAATTCTCCAGCATATCTATTGATTTTGCTCTTTATCTAAAGATTTTTAGTGGAATCAACCTCTAGTTTCTTTCATTTCTTATGACTGAAAAATCTAATGTAATAGATCAGTTTCCTGTATTTACATTATTCTTTTTATACAACTCCCATTATTCATCCTTAGTGGATTTTTTTTTATTTTTCTCTTCAAAATTTCATTCTTGGGAGCTTCTGACTCTAAATCATAGGCCTATAGCAACAATTTTACTAATGAAAAAGAGCCAACTCCATGGTTTGGGAGCCAAAATTATGAAAAAGAAGAGTTTTTTTGTCACCAGGAACTTCTCTTTTCTCTTTCTGAGATTCTTACTTAAGGAGAAGGGGAAGATAACACATTTCCTTTCTCTGTAGCCAAATATTTGGATGGCTCAGAAGAAGGATTGATAAAGCTACAGTCCATAGTCCAAACCTTACTGATCACCTGTTTTCCTATGATCTACAAGATAAAAACAGTTTTTACATTTTATAATAAAATTTCATTGGACATATTCACCTTCATTTGTTAACATATGTCTGCTTTAACACTGTAACAACAGTGTGTAGTAATTGCAACAGAGATGATTTATGACTCCCATCACTTCATACTGCTGCTTGAAACACCACAAATTAAATGATGGAGGTATAAATCAACAATGCTTTAAGTGCCCCGTATATGGTACTTGTTATTTTTTTATTATGGGCTTATATAGATCATTCCAAAATAAGTAGAGGTAAGAAATGTATTATTATGCTTTTGAACTCAGGGCCAAGATTTAAATTTTCTGTGTGAGAAGAAACATATTCAAACCACTAGGAAGACTGAATATCTTTGGAGATTAGCTTTTGATGCAGATTTGATGATGTTTCTTAATGAATTTGACATAAAATATTTATATAAAAAGTATACTATGATTAAAAACCCAACTTAATGAAAACTAACATGTTTCAACCACAAAGCAACGTGAAATTGATATTCACACTTCCTATGTTACTAAAAGTTAAATTGAGATAGAAGCATTTATCAGGCCTTGATTCAGGAAAAATCCATTTTTTCAAAATCCATTTAACTATGCAATTGAGGAGCTTCAATCTAACCTGCAAGTAGAAGTAATTGATCTGCAATGTATCATATGCTAAAAGACAAATGTCAAAAGAATTTTGCCTTTTAAGTGATGAATGTGTTCACTTAAAATTATATGATCATGGAATAATATCAGTATTTGGTAATATACATCTGCATGAAAAGACATCTGCAAAGATGTACCTCTTATGTTGTTATAGTTCCATTATTTTCAATCTTCATTATCCCCCTTTGAAGTTTTCTTGGCAAAAATACTGGGGTGGTTACCATTTCCTTCTCCAATTCATTTCACAGGTGAGAAATCTGAAGTAAAAGAATGTTAAGTGACTTATCCAGGGTTACAGAGCTAGTAAGTATCTAAGGCTGAGTTGATAGATATTCCTTACTTCAAGTCTATTTAATTGTCTGAATATATTTTTATAGATCAGCATTAATAGGTATACATTGGTAATTTATTTTGATGATAGGGAATATTAACTTTGAAACTTAATTAAGCAAAATGTCATTCACCCCCCCAAAAAATTCCGTTTTTCTCCTTAGTAGACTTTCATTACCAAAATTACACTTAATTATTATTATTATTATATTTTCAATTTCATCAATAAAAGTCTATGGTTTATTTTTCTCTTGTTATATAATCTCTTATATGTTTTCTAGATTTTACTTTTGGCCAAGAAAGCCTTAAATATTCATCAATTAGGTCTTTATAATAAAGGTTTGCTCATCCCTGGAACAAAAGTAGAATCCTAAGAATATTTAATGATAAAACTCTAGAACAACTGTGAGAGTAATAGTGAACCCTGAGTTCCCAAAGTAGAGTAGTTCCTCCTAAAAGAAGGGGAATGGATGTTAGTCAGTCAACAATCAATCATAAAACACTTAGTATCTGTCTAATATGTGAATGGATACTGGTTTAGGTTCTGATTAATTCTGGATTCTAGTGAAAATCTATGTCTTAGTCAAGATTGGTCACTCAAGGCATTTGAGAAATGAATAAGAGATGATTACCAAAGCAATATGTAGCAGTCACAGAGAAAGTGAATCAGAACATCAGAAATTACTCACTCACATTGGTAAATTGTTGGGTGGATGGGTGGGTGTGTGGGGAAATTTTGTGAACCCAAAGCAACTATGCTGGCTTTTTCTCCCTGAAAATCACGCAGATCCCATTTTTCAGGTTGTCAAAGCTGAGAGAGAATTTAGCATTGAATCCAGCTTCTCATTTTATAGAGTAGAAAACTGAAAGCTATGCCTAATGGTATGGGGAAGATGAGATGGAAACAAAATCTGCTCAGTAGAATAAAATATTAGGTGACAAAGACAGCTCTTGAAAGTCAGGTTTGCCAAATTATTTTTCTTTCCACTAAACCACTGATTCATAGTCCCAATCCTCCTCCTCATTGCAATTCCCCTATAAATATAAACACTTACCAGAATGAAACAAATCCCAGATGAAAAGAGATTGTTATTGTCATGGGGAAGTTCAAAGAGTTGGGTCAACTTTGCTAAGAACATCACACTTAGATAATTTATAATGCTTCAGTTTCCCTGTTTCTACCTTGGGAGTCCTGGAGTTTGCTAAAGATTGATCTACTCCCAAGATAAATGCTGGAGACTGGACTATGGAATGTCTCATTAAAATTTTAATATTAAACCCCCTAGGATTATTTGAACAATCATCTTGAGGCCCAGATTAAGAGAATAGCATTGCTTCTCATGGGTAAATACTATCCCCAGAATTAAGATCTAGAGAATTTCAAAACATTACTGATGCTAGTTCCATTTAAAAGGAATCAGGAAGTTTAATCTTATTAGTGATTATGGAACAAAATGATCTGAGAAACAGAGTCTCTTTTGCCTGGGTTGTCCTGGAATAGTCATCTTGCCCATGTCCATACTTCTTACAAAAATTATAAATGCATCACTTACACATATACATTAGGATGGGGGGGGTTCCTAAATATCTCCATGGAAGGAATCTCACAGTTGATTGTCCTCCACACTGCTTTTTAGCAGATAATGTTCTTTGAAAGCTCATATGTTTGTTTATCACTTATTTCAGTTGTTTTCAATTTTTCATAAAACAAGTTGGGTTGATCTTGGCAAAGATATTGAAATATTTTACCATTTCCTTCTCCACCTTATTTTGCATATGAAAAACTAAGATGAAAAGGGTTAAGTAAGTGGCTTAGAGTCACATAGTATTTGAGATAAGTTTTGAACTCAACATGAGTCTTCCCTACCACTCTATCTCACGGCATCACCTATTTGCACATATTCATATATCTATGTCTAATCTAAGTAATTCTTTTTTCAGTGTCTTCCCTTTCTTTGATGAAAGCCTTCATAGAAATAAGAATATCTGATTTATTCTGTGTATGCTTTAAAGAATTTTTTTTCTTTATTAAAGCTTTTTATTTGCAAAACATATGTATGGGTAATTCTTCAATATTGACCTTTACAAAGATTTCTGTTACAAATCCCCCCCCTGAGTCCCCACCCCTCTCCTAGATGGCAGGAAGTCCACTACATGTTAATTATGTTAAAATACTTGGCAAATCGAATATATGTATACATATTTCCACATTTGTCATTGTTGTGCAAGAAAAATTGTATCTACAAGAAAGAAAAATCAGAGAAAGGAAACACAATGCAAGCAAACATCAATCGAGAGCATGAAAATGTTATGTTGTGGTCCACATTTCATATCCCTCTCTCTGGTGTATATGGCTTTCTTCAGTGAACAATTGGAACTGGTTTGAGACAATTCTTTGTTGCAGAGAGCCATGTCCATCAGAATTGGTCATCATGTAATACTGTTGCTGTGTATGATGATCTCCTGGTTCTGCTCATTTCACTCAGCATCAGTCCAGGCAAGTCTCTCCAGGCCTCTCTGAAATCATCCTGTTGGTCCTTTCTTACAGAAAAATAATATTACATAACATTCATATACCATAATGTATTCCTTTTTATTTACTTTATTCATATTTATTTCTGTTCCCTTCAAAACTTTTTAAGATCATGTTGGAAAACATGGATCAGCATAGAGAATTTATTTATAACCAGTTCATTATGCCAACTAAATCAGAGATTTGTTTACCCCAATATACCCACAGTTGGCAGGTTTCCAGATTGAATAATATCATTAAGCCAAGTCCAACTAATCATGGTATATTTTTTTGTGACCAAAGGGGAAAATTATTTAATGAAATGTGAAAGACATGCTCATATGAGACTTTATTTTTTTGTGTCCAAATTGTTTCTCCCAGAGAATGATTTTATGACCTTTACAACTTTGGAAGACTTAGAAGCTGGAGAAATCTTTCCCGTATCCTCTTTGTCATTACCCCATATATTATTGGATTCAACATAGGTGGAACCAAAAGGTATATATTAGCTACAAAAATGTGGATATGGGGAGGAACATGATGACCAAATCTATGAGTGAGGAAGGAGAAAAAGGCTGGAGTATATCCTACTAAGATGGCACAGACATGAGAGCCACAGGTACCCAGTGCCTTAAACCGAGCAGCCTTTGAAGGGAGGCGAAATACAGCATATAGAATAAGTACATAGGAACAGATTATGAAAATAAAGTCCAGGCCCCCAGTTAGAAAAGCAACCAATAAACTATAAGCTCTGTGTATTTTAGTTGTGGCACAGGACAATTTAATTAGGGCCATGAATTCACAATAGGTGTGAGAAATTATGTTGGTCCTGCAATATGGAAGCCATTTCAGGAGAAAGGGATGAGGGCCAAAAAATACCGTTCCTCGGAGGACAATAGCCAATCCAATTCCCCCAATGACTTCATAAGTCAAAATAGTTGAGTGTCTCAAGGGTTTACAGATGGCCACATAACGATCAAAGGCCATTGCTAAAATGAAACCAGATGCCATGCTGGACATAGAATGGATCAGGTACACTTGTGTGAGGCAGGCTTCAAAGGTGATTTTCCTGTCTTTGAACCAGAAAAGACTGAGGATCTTGGGCATGGCCGTAGTACTAATAATTAGGTCAGCAGAAGATAACATGCAGAAGAAAAGGTACATTGGTTCATGAAGCCTGGCATCAGTCTTGATGATGAACAGAAGTGACAAATTTCCTAAAAGAGCCAACATGTATACAAAGCAGAAAGGAATGGAGATCCAGATGTGGAGAGTTTCCAGTCCTGGGATACCAATCAGAATGAAGGTGGCAGGATGTAAACTGGTCCAATTCAAACCCAACATGGTTGCTATTAGTTGAATTTGGTCTGAGGTAGAGTATTCCTATATCTTTAAAATAAAGAAAAAAGATAGATCAAGAAAGGGTCAGATTGCTCATTAGAGGAATTGAAAGCTTAATAAATGAATAGCTATCTATCAAGTCATCTATCATCTTTCCCCTTTTATATATCTATTTGTAATGTAGTTATCATATTTCTCTCTATGAAAGAATCTAAATTTCCATTGCGTTATTCATCCTCATTCTTTCTCTACCCAATTTTTACTATTCAGTTCTTTCTGAGGACTTTCTTTTCCTGGATTTTCTTTCAGTTCATGCCATCTAAGCTTGATTGTCTTGTAAGGGTCTATATTCAGTCCTTTTCTCTTTCCACTCTATATTATCTAATTTTGTTCTTTAAAATTTCATCAGTATCAGCTTCCATTACACTCTTATCTCTATGGAAATGCTTTTCATATCTATATCAACTGTTAATTTTTCCCTAATCCCATTTTTGCAACTGCCATTTAGAAATAATTGGAAATGGATGGCTCATAGTCATTTCAAATTCATCATCCTAAAAGAGAACTTGCAAAACATTTCTCTATTACAAATATTCTTCTTATTGTTGAGGGTATCACTATTCTCCTAGTCACTTAGGTTCATTATCTTGATATCACACTTGACTCTTCACTTGCATTGGCCCCCAAAATTCTATTTGTAGTCAAATCTTCATCCATTCTCTCAAAAGTTCTTGTATGTGACTCCTTTCCATTCAAATGCTCATCTTAATTTGGGCCCTCATGTTCCCCATACCTAGAAATTTTTAAAAGGGAAATCGATGTCTTTACTTTCTACAGGTTGATCCATCCTCCACAGGACCCTCAAAATGATTTTCCTGAAACATAATATGAATATGTTGCATTCTTACTCAATAAACCTCACTGGATTGCTTTTATCTTCACAATCCAATTGAAAATATGTTGTTTCTAGTGTGGAAGAAATTAGGGCTTGACCTACATCTAACACCACATACCAAGATAAGATCTAAATGGGTTCATGATCTGGATATAAAGAGTGATACTATAAGTAAATTAGAGGAACGTAATATAGTTTACCTCTCAGACCTATGGAGATGGAATAAATTTATGTCCAAAGAAGAACTGGAATTCTTAATTGAAAATCAGATAGATAACTTTGACTATATTAAGTTAAAAAGTTTCTGTACAAACAAAACCAATGCAGTCAAGATTAGGAGGGAAGCATCAAATTGGGAAATCATCTTTACATTTAAGGGTTGTGATAAAGGTCTCATCTCTAAGATATATAGAGAATTGTCTCATATTTATAAAGATTCAAGCCATTCTCCAATCAATAAATGGTCAAAGGATATGAACAGACAATTTTCAGAGGATGAAATTAAAACTATTTGTAGTCATATGAAAAGGTGCTCCAAATCACTATTGATCAGAGAAATGCAAATCAAGACAACCCTGAGGTACCACTACACACCTGTCAGATTGGCTAAAATGACAGGAAAAGTTAATGATGAATGTTGGAGGGGTTGTGAGAGGGCTGGGACACTGATGCATTGTTGGTGGAACTGTGAACGGATACAGCCATTCTGGAGAGCAATTTGGAGCTATGCTCAAAAAGTTATCAAACTGTGCATACCCTTTGACCCAGAAGCATTTCTATTGGGCTTATATCCCAAAGAAATCATAAACGAAGGAAAAGGCCCCACATGTGCAAGAATGTTTGTGGCAGCCCTTTTTGGAGTGACTAGAAACTGGAAACTGAATAGATGCCCTTCAATTGGAGAATGGCTGAATAAATTATGGTATATGAATGGTATGGAATATTATTGTTCTGTAAGAAATGACCAGCAGGACTATTTCAGAGAGGCCTGAAGAGACTTGCATGAACTGATGCTGAGTGGAATGAGCAGAACCAGGAGATCATTATACACGGCAACAATACTATATGACGATCAATTCTGATGGACATGGCTCCCTTCAACAATGAAATGTTTCAAACCACTTCCAATTGTTCACTCAAGAAAACTATATACACCCAGAGAGAGGGATGTGAAATGTGGACCACAATATAACATTCTCATACTCTTGATTGATGTTTGCTTACATTGTGTTTCCTTTATCTGATATGTCTTTTATGTAGATATGATTTTTCTTGCACAACAATGATAAGTTTGGAAATATGTATACATATATTCGATTTGCCAAGTATTTTAATATAATTAACATGTAGTGGATATCCTGCCATCTAGGGGAGGGGTGGGGAGCTGGGGGGGAAAGGCTGTAACAGAAAGCTATGTAAGGGTTAATGTTGAAGAATTACCCATACATATGTTTTGCAAATAAAATAAAATTAAAAAAAAATTGTTGTTTCATATTTATGACTTAAGAGGATTTGAAAACCTAAAATCTTAGCTTCTTCTTATGTTTGCAGGCTTTTTTTTCTTGTTCGACACATATTCTATAATCCTGATACAGTGTTCTACTTTTTTTTATAGATAAGAAAACTGAGGCAGATCAAGGCTAAGTGACTTGTCCAAAATCACATAAGTGATAAATGTCTGAAGCTGGATTTAGAACTCTTGACTTCCTGACTCTATATCTAATACTCAGCAGCATTTTATAAAACATGGTACATGGAATGTATAGGCACAAATAAGTTACAATCAATATCAATGGAAACAATGTGCACATTGATGAAATAACAGACTTATTGAAATGTTAAGGATTAAAGGCAGAAAGTTGCCCAATCTCTCCCCCAAACTGCTAGAAATTCTTTTAAATAATAACTCTAAACATTTTTAGAGAATTAGGACACCCCCAGAAATGAAGTAGAACATTTTCCAGCCAACAACAACTTAGAAATTCAGCAAAAAAGATATGTGATACCAGGTTAGGAGTCTAGCATGTAGTCCTGGTGCAGGGCATGGCTGTACAGTCCTGAACCCAGGCCTAGTCCTTTACCTAGCCCCAGGTAAACTTCTGAATCAACAGCAGTACTGGTGGCTTCCAGACTTCTCAAACCAGAGACATCAAAGAGGACCTGGAAATTCAGCAGAAAAGGCGTAAGGAACAAGAGTACACAAGCCAGCCTCAGCCCCAGACCAGATTCCAGCATCAGTGAGGAAGAGCCTCTGAATCAGCAGGGATGCTGGAGACTTCTGGACCTCTCAGCCCAGGGACACCAGGGAGGACTTGGAAGGTGAGTGGAGAAGGTCTATGGCAGTAGGATGGGAGTCTGGTGCAGTCCCAGCACAGTGCCCAGGAGAACCTCAGCCTTGGCCAGCACATTGGATCTTATTGCTCCAGTGGGGAAGAAACACATCTAAGAGCTCCAAGGGGAGAAAAGAGTGCTTATGGTCATATTCCTAAAAGATTTTTGAAAACAGCTGCACAAAACCCATAAAGTTGGAACTGTGCACCTTCCATCCTGGAAACAAAGTCCTACTTTTAAAAAGAGTTTAAAACAGAGTAATCAAGGAGGAAAGTGACCAGAAAACAAAGAAAAACGTTTCTGATCATTGAAAGTTATTTTGATGACAAGGAAGATCCATATACATTCAGATGATTATAACAAAGTCAAAGTTCCAAAAACTCCAAGAAAAATAAAAATTGATTTCAGGTCATGAAAGATTTCAAAGGGATTTTGAAAATCAAGTAAGAAAGACAGAAGAAAAAATTAGGGAAAGAATTGAGAGACATGTAAAAAGAAATACAAAAAGCTAATGAGGAGAAAAATATCTTAAAAAGCAAAACTGGTCAATTGAGAAAATCATGATCAAAAAAGTGCCTAGATATCATATTTCAAGAAATTATCAAGGAAAACTGATATTCTAGCATCAGAGAGTAAAATCAAAATTGAAAAAATCCACTAATCACTTTCTTAAAGAAGATCTCCAAATAAAAACTCTCAGGAATATTATAGCCAAATTCCAGAACTCCCAGATCAAGAAGAAAATATTGCAAGCATCCAGGAAGAAACACTTCAATTATACTGGAATCAGAGTCAGTATAATACAGGATTTAACAGTTTCTACATTAAAGTACTCGAGAGCTTGGAATATGATATTCCATAGAGCAATAGCATTAGAATTGGAACCAAGAATCATTTAGCCAGCATATATATATATATGTATATATATATATATATATATATAATCATTTAGAGGACAAAGTGGTCATTCAATGAAACATAGAATTTTCAAGCATTCATGATGAAAAGACTAAAACTAAATGGAAAATTTGATTTTCAAATAAAGGACTCTGGAGAAGCATAAGGAGGTAAATCAAGAAAGTGACATCATAAGGAATTTAATAAGGTTTATCTGTTTACATTCCTACATGGGAGGATGACAGTAGTAACTTATTAGAACATTCTCATTATTATGACAGTTAGGAGTAAATATACACAGAAGGCACGAATATGAGTTGAATATGAAGGGATAATATCTGTTTTTAAAAATGATAAAATTAAGGGGTGAAAGAGAAATGCATTGGGAGAAAGGGAAAGGGAGAAATGGAATGGTGCAAATTATCTGCCAAAAAAAGAAGCAAGAAAAACTTTTACATTGTAGGAATGAGTGAATCTTTCTCTCATCATAATTGGCTCAAATACAAAATAACATATATACTCAATAGCAGTATGAAAATTTATCTTACCCTTCAGGAAAATAGGAGGGGAATGGGTTATGGGAAGGGAGGAAGGTGATAAAAGAAAAAGCGTATCGAGGAAGATAGTGGTCAGTAGCAAAACATTTTGAGGAGGTACAGGATGAAAAGAGAGAGAGAACAAATGGGGGAAATACAATTAGCAATAGTAATTGTAAAAAAAAATTGAAGTAAGTTTCTCTGATGGAATATCATTGTTCTCTGAGAAATGATGAGCATGATGTTCATAGGAAAAAAAAAAACTTGAAAAGTCCTCCATAAACAAAGTGAAATATACTGTATATAAAGTAATAGCAATATTCTGGGATGACCAGCTGTAAATGACTTTGTTATTCTCAGTAGTATAATCATCTACAACTACTCCAAAGGACTTATGATGAAAATTCCTATCCATATCCAGAGAAGAAACTGAGTGTGTCTGAATACAGATGAAAGCATTTCTATTTCTCCATCTTTCTTTATTTTTAACTTAATTTTCTTTGAGGGTTTTTATTTTCATTATAATATAGCATCTTCAGTAATCAAGCCACAGCTCAGTTAAGAGTTGTGGTCATCTTTCCCTGACTACTTTGCCTTTCCACCAGTGCTCTCTTCTCAAACTCTGGACTTCTTACTGAGGAAATCACTTTGAGGGACCGGAGTGATTATTTTGTCCCTAGCTTTACTGTCATGTGGGATTTCAGGGCAGGAAATGAAGGATTACCTGATAGAACAAAGGATAGATTTTAGTCCCTGCTATCTCAAATAATAATTGAAATTGTGCCAAACTGCATTTATAGTTCCAAGCACCTTTATCTCCCATTGGTCTTAACAGGATCCAGTTAGCATAAGTCTCCATAAAGAACAGAAAAGTCATGGGGATAATGCTCTGGGTATTTCCCTGAGGACCAACAACTCTGTTCCCTTGAGTTGTACAGTTATCAAAGCCCAGGGAGACTTCAAAAGAGCAAGGAGCTAGGGACAGACTTACCTGGAGACTACTCCTCAAGGAAAATTCTTAGATTTTTAACTACATTTTTTTTCTCAAAAATGTTATTTTCATATTAATTTAACTTTTTAAAGGATATTTAAATATATATTTAATTTGATTTTCACAGTATTCTGCCAGGAGTAAAAGATAAGTTTTGTGTATATGGTTTGCAAAAGGGAATAAACTCTGCACATTAAGGCTAGCCTTAGTCAGATTTTCACCACACCTTCTTTAAGATCTAAAAGATATGATTTTCATTTATCTATGTATGAGGCAGATGACTCAACATTAGGCCATCTATCCAGCCCTATGAGAAAAGCTTCCAAATCAGTTGCAAGTTGACATCTGTTATGCTAGACCATCTTCCTTCACATTTACTGGCAGATATTTAAGAATAATGTTGAATTTTTCCTGGGTCATACCTGATTCCTTAATCATCCATATTAAGTACTTCTTCTATAATTAGCATCTCAGCATTCTTTCCCAGATCCTCATTGCTCTGTTAATCTTTGAATCATAGAATAGAAACAAAACATATTATCAGAAAACTAATCAGTACTAAAGTACAATTCTGGCCTAATCACCCTTCCCACCATCAATATACTTTGGTGCCTTCTCATTACCCTCAAGACCAAATACAATCTTCTGTTTGGTGGTCAAAGTCCTTCAAAGCCTGCTCCTTTCCTACTTTTCCATTTTTTTTTCCATTTTAATCCTCAGCACAGACTGTACAATACAATGACATTGCTGTAACTGCATCTCTATAAGCAACTTTATTATAATAATGCCGCAGAGAAAAAAATGCTTTTTCCGTCTCATGATTTTTTCCCTTTTGGTCTGATTTTTCTTGTACAACACCACAAATATGAAAATGTTTTAAAGAATTGCACATGTTTAATCTATATCAGATTGCTTGCTATCTTGGAGAACTTGGAAGTAAGTAAGGGAGGGAGAAAATGTGGAACACAAAAATTACAAATATGAATGTTGAAAACTATCTTTACATATATTTTTGGGAAAATAATATTGAGAAAAAAGAGGAGTAATTTCAATAAATGTTCATATTACTGAATAATTGAATTCATTTCAGATACCAGCAAGGTTATGTTTAAGATTCTTCAAGATAGGTTCCAAAAATATGTGAACCAAAAATCACCAAAAGAGCTAGAAGGCTAGTTTTTGAAAAGTTTTGAAGAATTAGAGACCAAGATACCATGTTCATTGCATTGGCAAGGGGATTTCAGAAGGAAAAGAAAACATCCTGTTCTGATCAATTGACTGTACTAAAATCTTTGACCAAATGAATCACAGAAAAACGTGGCAAGTTTTTGAAGACATCGGATTACCACATTATTTTCCTTGTCTTCTGAGGAAACTTTATGTTAGCCAAGAATCCACAGTTAGAACCAAACATGGAACAACTGATTGGCTTAAGATTCTAAAAAAAAATACAACAAGGCTGTATAGCATACGTCATGCAAAATGGTAGATTAGATGAATCAATGCCAGAATTAAGGTTACTGAAATAAATATCAACAATACCAGATATACAAATGATGTCACTCTAATGACAGAAAGTGAAGAAAATTTAAGAAGCTTCCTGATGAGGTGAAAGACAAAGCAGTAAAAACTGGCTTGAAGTTTAATATCTCCAAAAATAAAATCTTGGGTATAGATCTTGTCAATTCTTGGAAAATGAAAGGAAAAGAAATTAAATCAATATAAGATTTTACATTTGGGGCCCAAAGAGTACCATTGATGATTACTGCAGTCATGAAATTAAGACTCTTGCTCCTTGGAAGGAAAATTATGGTAAATCTAGATAGCATACTATAAAGCAAAGACATCACTTTGCTGACAGTGGTCTATATAGTCAAAGTTATGTTTTTTCCAGTAGCAATGTATGGTTGAGATTTGGAGTATAAGAAAAGCTGAGGGCACAGAATTAATGTTTTCAAATTTTAGGTGTGGGGAAGATTTTTGAATATCTTTTGGATAGCAAGAAGATCAAATCAGTCAATATCTATATAAAACAATTCAAGTTATTTAATGGAAGGTCCAATAATAAGGATAAGGCTTACCTACTTTGGTCACATAATGAAAATATGGGACTCAATGAAAAACACTCTGATATAGAAAAAAAAGAATGAAGACAAAAGGAAAAGAGGACAGCAGAGAGGATAAGGTGGATAGCTAGTGTCATGGAAGAAATGAGTATGAGTTTGGACAGACATCAGGAGATAGTGGGGGAGAGAAAGGTCAAGTGTATTATGATCCATGGGGTCATGAAAAGTTGGACATAACTGAACAATAACAAGAAGAAGCATACCTAAAAATATGTCATATAATAAACAGGCATTTTCCTACAATCTTTTAAACACAGTAAAATTAGTTAAAATTTATAATGAAGTGAAGAGTTAAAAAAGCCTTCTTTTACTTACCAAAGTAGATTTCATTGAAAATAGCTACATTATAGGAAAATGAATGGCAAGGCAGACACTCATTAATTAATTTCTTTACAAATGTATTTTATTTATTTCATTAAATATTTCACAAGTACATGTAATTTTTTTGATCATTTATGCTTTAAAATGTTAGTTCCAAATTTTTTCTCTCTGTACCCTCATACTTTGAGAAGACAAGTAATATAATCTCAATTACACATGTGAATACATGAAAAACACATTTCCATATTAGTCATGTTGCAAAAGAAAATACACATTAAAAAACAAGAAAAAAATTTCTTTTTTTGAGTTTGTGTCTTAGTCTTACTTGTAAGCATATTTTTTATGGTAAGGTTTTTAGTGTTGTTACTGATTTTGTTTCCTCATTAATCCATTTGGATCAAAAAATTTGTGTTAAAAAGAGATGAAAAGGAAGCTTTCACAAGTTTCAGACTTTTTTATTTCTTTCATAGTTAATTCTTGGGGGTATGGAAGTTTATAATGCTTCCAAGATGGAATGATTTGGGAAGAGGTATGGTTACTGCTCTCCTAGTTTGCACTCTGGTGTTTATCCAGAAAGGCGTCCTGATCCATTAGAATTTCAATCCAAACTATTTATCAAGTCCCTAATCCATTGGAATCAGAAGTTACATTGCTCCTTAACATCCCTCATATCTTGTTATTGAAATTAGTACTGCTTCTAACTGTCCCCTTTTATTCTTAAATGAAAATGCCCCTCTCCATCCATGAATTTTGACTCAGAAGTTGGTGCAGCAATAGAGTTGCTAAATGGTGTCCAGTCTTTCATCCAGTGCTAGTAAAAGAATTCCCTATAACATCTTTCTTAGTAATTGTCAGATCCCTTTTTTAAACCATCTCTGGCTTGGGATGTCCTGGCACTGCTACTTCTGTCACTAAATCTATTACTACTTACTGGTGTTTCATCTGAGTGGGATTTGGGACAACTTCCATTCTGATTTCTCAGATTTCTCCTTTGTAGCATTTTAAAAGATTTGAAAGATATAACTTCCAGGTAATTTAATCATTTTCTTAATAAAACTAACATTTTAATAAACAGGATGGCAATTTGTTTTTCTTAAAATAAGAACAATCCTGATGGACTCCCAGTTTAAAAACCCTTTAAAAACAGGGGATGGAATAAACAGATTGGTTAACAATTGATGAGATAATGAATATTACAATGAGGGGTTGGATCTGAATCTTGATTAAGTCAGTTATTCTCTCTGTGTATAAATTGGTGTTAAATGACACACAGCTAATACATTTCAAGTTATCTGAGATCAAATTTGAACACAAGTCCTTCTAATTCCAGAGTCAGTGCTCTATCCACTTTGCCATTTAGCTGCCAGACAATTTTTCCACTCCTAGATAACTTAGGAAGTTGAAAGGAGAGGTTTGTGAGTACAGGGTAGGCACCAGCATGAAGTGCACATGGTGATAACACTATCAGTGTGTTTTGGAGGTAACTGGGACAGTTATGGTAACAGGTTCTGAACTCTCTGACTAGTTCCAGGACAGAGAAGAGCACTAGTGTTGGTGGTGGAGGGGAGCAAGGACCTTGTCACAGTTCAAGAGCTAAAAGAAGTAAAGGTACATATGGGTACAGGGCAACAGGGGGCCTTATTGGATAAAGGCTACAATGAAGATCAAGAGTGCAATGATTACATCTTTCCCCATATCCAAATACCTTGGAAATACTGAAAATAGAACCTAAGAAGTAGTTCTGAAAATAGCACACAAGAAAGT
Source organism: Myrmecobius fasciatus (assembly GCA_023553655.1). NCBI lineage: Eukaryota > Metazoa > Chordata > Mammalia > Dasyuromorphia > Myrmecobiidae > Myrmecobius > Myrmecobius fasciatus. The sequence continues at coordinate 80,340 of JAJPUD010007438.1, read as the reverse complement.
GTGAAACTTGGGGCAACAACACTTCCTCCCTACCTGAGCAAAGCCTGAATTCAACATTAACTTCAATGTCAAGAAATAGGCTGACAAATGAGAAAAAAATAGACCATAAAAGGCTATTAAAATTACAGAGAAGATCAAGACATACATACACAGAAAAAGAAAACATGAAAACAGCTAAAGGAAAGTATCAAAAAGGGAAAAATTCAAATGGGACACAGGTTCAACAAGACTTCCTGGAAAAAGAAAATTTTTTAAAAATGAGATATAGGAAGTTATCATATTTTTTTTCTGGGAGGTTGCCTATTTTTTCCTTCTAAAATGATTCTATATTTATTTTACAGATTTCTATTCATATCTAATGGAAACTGAAACTGTCATCTGCTGCTATCTCCATAGAAGTCTTTAATAAAAGCTCAATTTTTAGATACTTTTAAAGTTTTTCTATTCACTTTTAAAGTTTTCTATTTCTCTTTGATCATACTTCAGGTAGATCTATTCAAGTCTTGCCTTTTCACTGCTCTAGGACTATATTTTAAGAAAAAAATTATTCGATATTCTGTGTCAACAAAGAGTTATGCAGGAGGCTCTGAGGGTAATATCTCAGCCAAATGAGATAGAGACAATTGGTCATAACTTAATCTTTCCCATCTATTTCTTCTACTCTTCTTCATCCTTATCAAGAATCTTTAAGTATGAGGACTCAACTAAATGAGATAACATTTATGAAATATTTGAGACTCTCCAATTGATATTTATTTATTATTTTTGGTTATTATTATTATTAAGTTGCTCTGGGCTAAACATTACAGAGGACATGACAGATTAATTCCATGTTTTCAGGTATCTCCCATGATGAACTAGATATTTGCATGGAAAGATCATACAAGAGGAACAAGAGTTTTAGTAATAATAAAGAAACATAGGCATTACATATGAATGTTTAAGTTTAATGAAATTATTATTAAATAACTAATATATCCTATTACTAGGATTGGCTTAGTTACTAAAAAAAAGAAATTAATAAAAATAAATCAGGGAGAAAGTATGCATTTGAAAGCAGTATCACCTCTTTTGGTATTACATCTTTGAGCAACACTATGATTGTTACCAACACCATTGACAGAATAGTTACCATAAACATCATCAACAGGAACAGTACTATCTACCAGATATCAATACCATCATCTTTTTCTTCACCCCATCATCATAAGTTTTCATTTATATAAATATCATCTTCATAATTGTTATTATCTGAAACACCAGCATTAACACTTTCCTTCCTTCTTCACCATCATTATTATCAGCAAGTAATACTTTAGCATTCATAGAATTATCAAACCCAGAAGGGGAAAATTGTGACTCTGTGTGTGTGTGTGTGTGTGTGTGTGTGTGAAAGGGAAAGAGGGGGGAGAGAGGGACAGAGAGAGAGAGAGAGAGAGAGAGAGGGAGAAAGAGAGGGAGAGGGAGAGAGAGAGGAAGAGGCAGAGGGAAAGAGAGTGTGTGAGTGAATGTGTGTGTGTGTGTGTGTGAATGTGAGTGACTGTATGTATGTGCGTATGTGAGTGTGTGTATAGATACTTGCACTCAAGAAAACAAATACGTCCAATCAAATAGCTGGGTGTCATCATTTGTATTTATTTGCATATGTATTTGTGTGCTTAACCCACTCACAAATCCATTATGATTTAATATAAAAGCCTTTTTGGGTATTCTTGCATCAATCCTTACTGCCTTGGAATGTGATCTGTGATCACAGATGGAAAGGACTCCGCTTCTTTCCTTGCTTGCAATAAGTGTCAAATTCTCATCATTAACCATCTTCCTGATCTCCCAATATGGGATTTCAAGCGTCTGATTCTCAATGAAGAGAATGGAGCAGCATCTTTTGTTTGATTTTCTTCTCTCTACTGTTACGCTTCACAAAAGGAAAAAGGATGAAACAGGAAGAAAAGGAAACATTTCACCTATGTTGTATTTCTTCAGGAAAACTAATCCAAGTTTTTCTTAAGTAGTATAAAAATAGCAAATACATATTACACAGTCTAGCTCCCTTGCTTACATTGTCTTCCTTGTTAGGAAACAGCAGAACTCCTTTGTAATCAAGACTCACCTGAGTGAGAAGAATTTAGGTTCTGTTGTCAGCTCCAGCATTAGGCTGTTACTGTTATTATCTCTGATGATACAGAAATCACTTTCAGACAACTTTTATCCTCAGCGCCCCTAGGACACGGTCCCTGATCTTTTTAGTCCTGACTCCATAGACAATGGGGTTAAGGAAAGGAGGCACTAGTAAGTATACATTAGCAATACAAATGTGGAGGTGGGGTGGCACATTGAAGCCAAAACGATGAGTGAGGAAGGAGAAACCAGCTGTGGAGTAGAAGACAAGGATGACACAAACGTGGGAGCCACATGTGCCCAAGGCTTTAAGTTTGGCTTCATGGGATGGGAGATGGAAGACCGTACGCAGAATGAGGACGTAGGAGATGGCGATGAAGGAGGCATCGCAGCAGCCAAAGATGCCAGCCATACTAATGCTGTAGCCCTTGGCAGGGCCTGCCTCTGCACACACAAGTTTGACCAGGGCCATGAACTCACAGTAGGTGTGTGCAATTATTCGTGTTTGACAGTAGGGCAGCTGCTTAAGCAAGATAGGGTGTGGGCAGAAGAAGACTACGCCTCTAAGTACCATGGCAACACCTATCTTGGCAATGCGGATATGGGTAAGAACAGTTGTGTGATGCAGCAGGTTGCAAATGGCCACATAGCAGTCAAAGGCCATTGCTAAGAAGAAGCCAGATTCCATGGCTGTGAAGCTATGGATGAAGAACATCTGAGCTAGACAGGCATCAAAGGCAATTTCATGGGAACCAAACCAGAAGAGACAGAGCATCCGGGGCATGGTAGAAGTGGACAAAACCAGGTCAGTGACAGAAAGCATGCACAGGAAGAGAAACATGGGCTCATGGAGGCTTTGCTCGGCTCGGACCACAGCCAAGATGGTCACGCTCCCAACGACAGCCACTACATACATGGAGCAGAAAGGAATCCTTATCCAAGGATGCAGGTGCTCCAAGCCAGGGATGCCCATAAGGAAGAAGGTGGATGGTGAAAATTGGGAGGTGTTGGCCAAAGACATCATGATGCTACTCTCCCTTCCCAAGGAATGAAGTTTGTGCTTTCAAGGCTTAAAGACTCCACCAAGCCCTTAGCAATATGAACCTGAAACACATCCAGAATAAAAGTCAAGGAACACTATGTACAAATCCCATCAGAGACAACACCACAATATGCACTACGGCTTTTAAACAAATATTCTGTACACTCTATTAATCAACACTTCATTAAAATGACTTTATTAATCAACACTTCATTAAAGTGACTAGGATAAAAATGACTATTTCATGAAAATTGGAAAAACATTAAATTCAACAATTTCCATATCCTATCCTCTATAGTCACCTCCTAGTATGTAAGACTTTACATTTTTTAAATTAAATTGTATGTTATTAAGTTTAGCAATTTGTCTAGGTTTTTGAATCCTGAATATTATAATTCAATAATTAAATGCCTCTGTTCTGATATGCATAAAGGATAAATATGAAGACATGCAATGTTTGCCTTTCTTCAAGTAATTGATGAAAATATTGAAAAGTACTGGGCTAAGCACAGAAATGTCCGCATGTCTTTCTTGTTTAATACGACATACAGAGCATTGTGGGTCTCATTGTTTTAGTACTTACCATCTTATTGCCTCCTTTATTTTCTTCCCCATTGTTTTTGAAGTGAATTAATCAAATTCATGGCATGTATGAGAAGAAACAAACAAAGGAATGAACAAGTGAACAAATGAACAAACAAGCTTGAAAAATAGTAAAAGAGAAAGGAAAGAGGAAATATGGAAGTAAGGGAAGAAGGAAAGAAAAAAAGGGGGAAAATAATAACTAGAACACAATGTTTATAGATAGAATATTTATGCCAGGGGACTATTAAGGTAAAGAAGAGACAGATTAGAAAAATCTTTGAACTTAAGACTTAGGAGTATCAAATAAAGTAAGGCATGATGAATATTGTCTAATAATTTTAACTTGAGGAATCAAATAAGGGCATTGTTTGCTCTGGAAAAAGAAGATATATATTCTGGTAAGATTTCTGTGTAGAATTAATCTGATGCTGTCATGTATAATAACAGAGAAAATTATGAAGTAATAGTATGAAATCTTGGCTGATTTTTTTTAAAGGCTATATCATCTTAGTCTGGATTAATGGAAGAATGTTTTTGTTTTTTTGCAGTTTTTTACATAAAGGTTATATGCCATTGGTCACAACACATTCTTACAAAATATATAATACTGGGATTTATTTGCATCTTATTAGTTGAATTTCAAGGTCTTCTCTTACTATTTTATTACTTACACTAAGTAGAAAGCCCCTCCAGAACTCTTTGTTTTGTTCTTTCTAATCCAAATATCAACATCTTCTGGGAAGAAAAATAAAACCAAATAACACTTGAATATATTTGTATTCTCTCTATTATTCATTCATAAATCTTTCTTAATTACTATCTCCAGGGGAATTATTCTCAAATCTACATATCCATCTCTTGTCTCTCTCTTCAGTTCCAATATAGCATCATCAAATCTTTGTAAAGTATTTTAATTGGCTATTCATAACAATTTTAACTTCAACCTGTCTAGATCTATTCATCTTTCAAATTTTACGCTTGGTTAAGAATACTGCCTTCCTTCTGATAATACAGATTTAAACCTTCAAGTTTGACTTAAAGGACTTAATTCTTCCTTATCTCATATCTAATTGTTTTCCTTAACAGCATTTCTCACATTTGTCCTATCCTCAATAAACAGCTATTCCCCATTCCAGTTCAGAATACAATTACCCTTCTTCTGTATGCTATTGCAATATCTCCTAATTCCTCTCCCATCAATTTACAACTTATTCTTCAGACATCTGATATGATTTTCCTAAAATGATGGTCTGATGTTACTTCCCTACTCCATTTCCAATGTCTTCTCATTATCTCTTGAAAGCAAATAAAACCTTTTATATTTGGCCTTTAGAGACCTTCACTCTCTGGGTACAATCTATTATCTAGGCTTATGAACCTATTTTTCACATATTACAATCTAATCTACTAGACTTTGTTCTTCACACACTATATTCTTAATTTCTCCATTCCTTTGCAAAGCTATACAATTTGTTTGCAATTCACTCCCTTCCTAAATTGAACATTGTCTCCTGCAGTAGACCTTACCTGATCTTCCCACTTGTTACTGTCTTGTCTCAAAATATCATGTTGCACTTAATTTGTATATATTTATGATATACTTATATATTTTTATATTATTTCTTCTTTCAGAATGCTGCTCCCCACAGCTCAAAGACCACATATTTTTATGTTTTCATCCCTGATTCAGTCCAGTGCTTGGAAGATAAGAGGTAATTTGAAGATGTTGATGGATTTATTTTAATTACCACAAACAGTAGCAACTGCCTTTTATTGTTCCTTCTTTTTCACTCAGTGTACCTAAAAAAGTTACTTTTTTCTTCCAAGTAGTCATTGCCAACATTAGCTCATTCTGCTTTTTGATACTAAACAATATTGAAAGCCTTTCTCACTCTTATGTATTTATACTAACCTGTTCTTGCTTTGATCTTCTATGAAAATCTTTTTTTATTTTTAAAAATATGAATTAGTTGGTGAGTTCCCTTTTTATCCACATTGATCTCTTTAGTGATTCTCTCCTAAAGTTCATAATCTTGACCACTCTATCATCACATAGAAACAGATTATTTGAGAAACCTTACTCTATATTAGGCTTGTCACATGCTTATGAAGGTCATGTATATTCTCTTTCTGCCAAGAATTCCAGGATTATCACTCTGTCTCCATTTATCTTCACCCCACAGGTCTCTGTGATCTCCTGGTTCTGATTCTTCCAGAGCTTTATAGTAGTATATGTATTTTATAGGTGATATTATTATACTATCAGTCTTACCCACTATTTTGAAAAAAAGCACTTAATGTTAGAATCATACTGCTGTTATGGTTTTGAACAAAGAAAATATTCTTGATCTATGAGGTAAACTTTGCATTTAAAATTATCTCAAAAAACCTTGTTTTGAGGATCAGATGACAATTTATTAAATGGGAATAGATGAAAAATAGTTGAAAAGGTTCTGCAGTGATAAAGGCTAGTGATATTCCCTTAGAAAAGATTCAATCCTTTAATTAAGTTAAATCCTTTCCCACTAGAATTAAATTAGGATCATAAATGATTGTAGAATGCCTGACATGTCCTTTGAAGTCTCTCTATAATGGCATCAAAGAAATTCAAATAAAACATTGAAAACATTGGGCATTTAGTATTACATCACTGAGTACCATTTCTCCCAGATGACCAGTACATCAGTATGCCAGATGAACTCACAAGGCCTCCTCTCTGCAATGTGGTGATGATCCAATTCAACATTAAAAGAACTGCAAGTGAAGATATTTTCTCTTCTTTGTTACTGTTCCACACACCTTGGGAAGAATAATTTTTAAATTGAAGCCTTTTCTTCCTTGGTTTTCAACTGTCATGCTTTATATACGTAATAGGTACATGTATTCTCTGAAGCAACAAAAAATATAAAAATAACTGCATTTTGAACATGATAATATATAAGATTAAGGTCTCCTTAAAGTTAACCATGTACTTACAGGCCATTAAAAGTGTGATAGAAAGTTCTGAATCTTCTAGGATTTGCTGCTGGATCCATAGAATGTAGCGTTGCACTGAAAACCTTGAGACACAGATATGAGCAACAGTGACATTGTCAGGTGAGTATTTCATAAGCCTATGGGAAACCTTTTAACTGTTTGAGGGGATGAGGATGGATGGATAAGAATGGCATTTAAAAAATATACAGCAAGCAATAAGTAACAAGACCTAGGTTTGCATACTATCTTAGGAATTTGACAGTTTTGTAATTGAACAAATCGTTAATTTTGAAGACACTATTCCCTTATCTGTCAAATGGAAGAATTTCATATAGCCCTCAGGTTATCAGTATGGTTCCTATGAGAAAATACATATAAGCCATGTCACAAAGCTCCAAATAGAAAATAAATTTTACCCATTCCATGAGAAAATCATAATGCAATACAGTTACAAATATCTTTGCTAATTGTCGATTGAAGATCCCTATCAAGTGTTTTTTATTTAAAAAATTATATACTTTAATATATAAATATAAAGACATCACAAGCATTTGCAGATTATTCCTACTTTGGAAAAGTTCTGTTGTAACAAAGTAAAACAGTTAGGTAAAACTAAGAAAACAGTGACCTTATCTGAAAATGTATAAAACGTTTCACATTTGTAGCTATTCACATCCTTCACTCTCCCACTTATCTCAGTAGAAATTTCTTTAATTTTTGGTGCCTCTTGGTCTACCCCAGTTTCTGTATTTCAATTACTCAACAAAAGCTTGAACTCTATGTCCTACCAGGTTACACTGTTTGAGGCAATATGGGAGAAACTGGCTGGCATGGACACCACTTTTAATACAGTCCCATCATTCAGATTTATCTTTCCTTATTATATCCTCCCTAGATTATTAAACATAATTACGTAAACATCTCATTAGTCTTTCCTCCTTATGGTCCCCTTTCTCCCACTTCATTACATGCTTGAGACTGCTTGCAAAGTGATTTTTAAAAATATTTTATTCCTTTCAAAATTATCCTGTATATAGTTATATTTGTCCTTATGTCTTGCTCATCAGCTTGTAAGCTCCATGAAAATATATTCAATTTGTTGCATTTTATCCACAGTACATAGCATGTAGTATATGCTTACTAAGTATTTGTTGACTGATTGACTGATTATTCCTAGTTAATTTACTAAACTCTTATTTTCTCTGAGATCAGTTAATGAAGTCATATCATGTCCCTGTGGAATTGAAGGAAGGCTCACTAAAACAGCTGTGAGGCTACTGTGGACTCTACATAATGGTGAGAGGGAAAGAGATAACCCTATTGTGCTTATATCTTCCGCTTTTGCACCAGATTGCGTGAAGTGCCATCAATGTCACAGTGAATTGATGAGGCAGGGAGTGATACTATGGAGCTGCCTTCATTGTAAGGCTGAAGTTAAAATCTGTTGAAATGGATTGGGCTAAAGGAAGAAATTAGAACACTATCATTCATTATTAAAGGCTAAAGTTCCTGGGATTTTTAATGTGTAAATATAAGGAAATCCAGAGTCCTTTCCAGGCTAGAAACCAGTATTTGTGATTGACGGGAGAGGCATAAGGGCTATCTTTCAAGGTTTAAATTTAAGACCACTGAGTGAGGCAAATAGAGATTGTTCCTTTTAGATGGAATTATCCATTACCCAATGATTCTAAGCTGTATCTGTTATGTCATTTCTTTCAATGAGTGGAATAGATAAGGGTAAACTCACCAGGATGTACAAAAGAAAGAGAGAAACATTTTAGATTGGAAAAGATGGGCATGAAGGGAGAAGTATGGATATGGAAGATGAGAAATCTGAGTCTGTCCGGGAATTAGGAAAGTCTTCAGGAAATATTGAGGAAACAGGAAAGGTTGCAATATACAGTAAAGCTGAATAGAAAGATTAGAGAACTGGAAAAATAAGGCCAGATTTTAGGAGGATTCTGAAATAAAAGTTGGCACAATTAGAGTTCAGCCTAACTTCCATTCTTAAACATTCCCACTCAAACTCTGTCACTGGGGAATCATGCTTCCTAGGAAATTCTTTTGAGCAGAGATGCTAAAAATTACATTGTCTTACTCAATGAAGTGGGTGTCCCTCTCCTCCATCCCCACAAAAAACTTATTTGTTTGCTTATTGCTGATATAGATGTGACAAAAACCTAAGACACTAAAAGTATCACGCAAAACTAAGCTAATGCGTGTCCCACCACCTTCTTTATCCTTGCCACCCTGGATATGGAAGCCACTCCCATCTGAATCTCCATCCCATCCTATTTGGTGTATATATCCTGGGACACTGCAACTGGTTCATCAACAAGACTCACTCCCTCTCCCATCTACATGAATTCATCTATGTAGCTCTTATCTGAGCTCTCTATGGATGACTAAATGGTTACTCCATCACAGTACTCAAGATACTCAATTTCATCACAGTCAAAGAGAAGGAAATACATTTTGAAACCTGTATCATCCAACTATTTCTCATTTTCTCTCTGGCCAACCTTTGATTTGAGATCATTCTGGCTGTGACTTTGCTCTATCAGCTCTTAAAACTCTCTCAGGCATTCAACCCTCCTGATACATACAGGAAACTGGAGATAATTTTTTTTTCCTTCAGAAATTTGCCTTGATTCATTTTCAATTTTTTATTCTTTGGTAGTTATCCAAATGGAAGAATGTCATCATCCCTAAATTTATGTCCAATTCATTTAATGATTAATCTGTACTGTTTCTAGATTATAACCCACAGGATTTGTAGCCAATTGGCCATCTCTTTACATTATTTCACTTGATTATTCCATCCTCCAATACATATATCTTTGTGTAACAGCTGAACAGGCTTAGTTGATATTTTGGATAGGTGACATGCAATCTCCTGTCATCTACATGAATTTGTACATGCCTTCCTTATGCCTGAAAAGCTCTCCTCTTCTTATAACTTTATTTACTTTCAAGAATAGCCTCATGTAGCACCTCCCACAAGACTTTTCTAGTCGTTCTCAGCTAGTATATGTACTTCTTCCTAAAATACTGTTGTATTAACATTAAATACAATTTTCTTTATTATTTATATGCATATTGTATTCCTGTAGTAAGAATAACTAAATATTTCTGAAGGCAAAGACTATACCAGTTCCCCCTTTTCTATGCAAAGTTGCACATTACAATGCCTAACTTATAGATTCTATTTAATACAAGCTTGAAGAATTTATTATTTTAAAGATGAAAAATTAACTAAATGCACACTGAATGAAAATTTAATTAAAATTATTTTCTAAGAATTATTCTCACTTTAAATTGATTCCTATCGAAGGTTCATAAATTTTTGGTGGTTTTTTTTTTCTGAAGAGAGAGTCTTGATAATTCTAATTCTTTAATTTCAAAATTAGGATTTCTCCTCAACTGACTTCTATTCTATCTGTTTCTCTCCTCATCTAGAGTCAAAGGAAGTGATACAGGAGACAACTACTGAATTTCAAGAAAAATGAGAGATCAGCTGGCGCAACCAATGAACAGGATTCTCTTTTTTTTTATCCTTAGTAAGTGATCATACTGGCATTGTTTGAAAAACTCTAATAAAGAAAAACCCATGATTTGATTTATCAGTACCTTTTATGTTGAACATTGATAATTGCTAGGGAGTGTTCCACTAGACCAATATAAAATTTTCTACAATTCTACCTATTCATCTCAATTCTACTCTTTTAAACAAGAGAGAATGAATTTAATCCTTCTTCCTTATGAAAGTTTATCTGAAACTTGAATAGCATCTTTCCAGTCTCCTTCCTCAGTATTTTTAAGATAAAATCTTATCTAATCCTTCTTAAAAACTTGTATATGCTGAAGTCAGGAGGACCTGAGTTCAAATCTGGTCTCAGACACGTAACAGCTGTGTGACCCTGGGCAAGTCACTTAACCCCAATTGCCTCAAAAAAAAAAAAAAAAACTTGTATATGACAGAGTCTCCAATATCCTCACAACCCTTTCCCCTCTCATATTGTTATATCTAGCTGGTCAATATCCTCTTCTAAATATGTTAAAAATTAAATACAGATATTTAAAATGTTCCCTGATAAGAACAAAATATAACAGGATAAGTAACTACTATGTTCTAGATATAAAGCAGAGATTATTTCCTTTCCACATCTCTGTTCCCTTACAAGTAAAAGCACTCACCTAAAGGAATTTGAAAGATAGATTGAAGCTAGGAAGTGAATAGCATAGGTAGGATACAGTAGCTGAGGCAACTTTGCCAGCAGCAATACCTCTGATCAGAGAAGTTATAGTGTCTTGCCTTCCCTGCATTCTTTTTGAAATTCCTGAAACTCCCTGAAGAGTGAGCTGCCCCCAGGGCAATCGTTAGAAACTAGATCATGGGATACATCATTAAAACATTCAATTCTCCTAGGACTGATTGAGCACCATCTTGAGCCCCAGCATCAGGGAATAACCTCATCTCTGATGAATTGATATCTTCCATAGAAACAGAAAAAATTTGAAATATCACAGATTTTAGTCCCTTTCCAAAGTAACAATCAATAGTTATGAGATGACATAATTTTAGAAATTGCATCTCCTCTGCCTATGTAGACCAGCAACAATCATCTTGCTTATGACCATGCTTCTTTTATTTTATTTTTGTTGTTTTGTGAGACAATCAGTGTTAAATGACTTGTGCCAGAACACACAGTTGCAAAGTCTTAAATGTCTGAGGCCTAATTTGAACTCAGGTCCTCCTGGTTCAGTGTTTTATCCATTGTACCATGTAGCTACCCCAACCATGCCCTTTTTTTAAAGAAAATATAACAAAGCAGAGAAAATTTCAGTTTTGTTTCATTTTGTTTTAAAAGTGATTCCTTGTTGTTATTTTTTCTAGGTCAGTTAAATAATTTCTTTCTATTTATTTTGTGCTATACCAATCAAACTCCCAAGAAATTATTTAACTGACCTAGAAATAATAACAACAAAATTCATCTAGAAAAACAAAAGGTCAAGAATTTCAAGGGAATTGATTTAAAAAAAGCAAATGAGGATGGCCTAGCTGTACCAGATCTAAAACTCTATTATAAAGCAGTGGTCATCAAAACCATTTGGTACTGGCTAAGAAA
>JAJPUD010007438.1:46331-63490 GCA_023553655.1 Myrmecobius fasciatus | reverse complement strand
GTTATTCTGAATGGAATTTCTTTTTCTATCTCTTGCTGCTGAACTTTGTTGGTAATATATAAGAATGCTGATGACTTATGTGGATTTATTTTGAATCCTGCAACTTTGCTAAAGTTGTGAATTGTTTCTAATAGTTTTTTAGTTGAGTCTCAAGGGTTCTCTAAGTATACCATCATGTCATCTGCAAAGAGTGATAATTTGGTTTCTTCATTACCTACTCTAATTCCTTTTATCTCTTTTTCTTCTCTTATTGCCAAAGCTAACATTTCTAATACAATATTAAATAGTAATGGTGACAGTGGGCAGCCTTGTTTCACTCCTGATCTTATTGGGAATGGTTTTAGTTTGTCTCCATTACATATGATGCTTGCTGAAGGTTTTAAATAGATGCTACTGATCATTTTAAGGAAAAGCCCATTTATTCCTATACTCTCTAGCGTTTTTAATAGGAATGGGTGTTGGATTTTATCAAATGCTTTTTCTGCATCTGTGGAGATAATCATATGTTTTTTGTTAGTTTGATTATTGATATAATTGATTATGCTGATAGTTTTCCTGATATTGAACCAGCCCTGCATTCCTGGTATAAATCCTACTTGGTCAAGATGTATTATCCTGGAGATAACTTTCTGTAATCTTGTTGCTAAAATCTTATTTAAAATTTTTGCATCAATATTCATTAGGGAAATTGGTCTATAGTTTTCTTTCTCTGTTTTCACCCTACCTGGTTTAGCTATCAGCACCATGTCAGTCTCATAGAAGGAATTTGGTACTATACCTTCTGTCCCTATTTTTTCTAATGGTTTTTATAGTATTGGAATTAATTGTTCTTTGAATGTTTGGTAGAATTCATGTGTAAATCCATCTGGCCCTGGAGATTTTTTCTTAGGGAGTTGATTAATAGCTTGTTCTATTTCTTTTTCTAAAATGGGGCTATTTAAATAATTTATTTCCTCTTCTGTTAAGCTGGGCAATCTATATTTTTCTAGATATTCCTCCATTTCATTTAGATTATCAAATTTATTGGCATAAAGTTGGGCAAAGAAACTCCTAATTATTACTCTAATTTCCTCTTCATTGGAGGAAAGTTCTCCCTTATCATTTTTGAGACTAACAATGTGATTTTCCTCTTTCCTTTTACTGATCAAATTAACTAAAGGCTTATCTATTTTGTTGGTTTTTTCATAAAACCAACTCTTAGTTTTATTTATTTATTTATTTATCTATCTATCTATTTATTTATTTATTTTTTGCTTTTTGCTGAGGCAATTGGGGTTAAGTGACTTGCCCAGGGTCACACAGCTAGGAAGTGTTAAGTGTCTGAGACCAGATTTGAACTCAGGTCCTCCTGACTTCAGGGCTGGTGCTGTATCCACTGAGCCACCTAGATGCCCCCTAGTTTTATTTATTAATTCAATAGTTTTCTTATTTTCAATTTTATTAATCTCCCCTTTTTTTCTTCCTGGAAGCCTAAAATCCTCTGGTCCTTCCCAGCCCCGGACTTGCACCCCGGCTGCACACTGGCGTCTGAGCACTGGGAGCTGCACGATCCCCTGCCCGTCTAAAACTGACCTCAGAAGTTCTTTCAAAGTAGATATTTGATTTGTTTGGTGTTTGGTGGCACCCTCACTCCAGAACCAGTTCAGAGGCTCAATTTGTCTGGTTTTGAGTGAAGGTCTCAGGAGCTCACAGAGGACGCTGTCTGCAGTTCGCCATCTTGGCTCCGCCCTGAAATTGAAAGTATTTCTAGTCACATTTCTATCCCAAGGTGCACCAAATCACTATTTATCAGAGACTACACAGCTGTCAACTTGGCTAAGATGACAGGAAAACATAATGACGAATCTTGGAGGGGATGTGGGAAAACTGGGACACTGATACATTGTTGGTGGAACTGTGAATGGATCCAACCATTCTGGAGAGCAATTTGGAACTATGTAGTGTTTCTACTGGGCCTATATCCCAAAGAAATCTTCAAGGAGGGAAAGGGACCCACATGTGCAAAAATGTTTGTGGCAGCTCTTTTTGTAGTGTCAAGAAACTGGAAACTAAAAGGATGCCTATCAATTGGAGAATAGCTGAATAAATTACGGTATATGAATGTTATGGAATATTATTGCTCTGTAAGAAATGATCAGCAGGATGATTTCAGAGAGGCCTGGAGAGACTTGCATGAATTGATGCTGAGTGAAATGAGCAGAACCAGAAGAACATTATACACAGCAACAAGACTATATGATGATCAATTATGATGGATATGGTTCTATTCAACAATGATGTGTTTCAAACCAGTTCCTATTGTTCAGCAATGAAGATAGTCATATACATCCAGAGAGAGGCCTGAGGGAACTGAGTGTGGACCACAACACAGCATTTTAATGCTTTCTGTGAATATTTCCTTGCATTTTGTTTTTCTTCTTAGGTTGTTTTTTTTTCTCTTTCTAGATCTGATGTTTCTTGTGCAGTAAGATATGTATAGATATGTATGCATATATTGGATTTGTCATATAATGTAACATATTTAGCATGTATTAGATTACCTGTCATCTAGGGGTGGGGGTGGGGGGAAGGAGGGGAAAAACTTCGAACAAAAAAAAGTTTTGCAAAGTTCAATGTAGAAAAATCACTTGTGTTCTGTAAATAAAAAGCTTTTAATTTAAAAAAGTGATTCCTTGTTCTCTCTTTTGCTCCATGTTGTTTTTGCCATTGTTGCTTTTGACAACAAGTTCATCTTTCTTTCTAACCTTAATTATTCCCATTTTGCTGTTTCTCCTTGGGTCTAAGTAGCAGTAGAAATGAAGATGACTGATTATTTGTGTATATTTAATATACCTGTAGAATCTCTTTTGAGTGATACCAGATTCTTAATCATGAATAATAAGAAATCCTTCGACAGCTTTTGATTAGAATAGCAATCTCTGTATCAATCTATAAATCATACATTGATTCTAAATCATCCTCTGTGCATTTTCCTCATCTCTATTTTAGTATTGACAATATGAACAATTGCATGCATATCTGTAATTAAAGTAGTACAGGGAGTTTTCTTTTTATTTCTGTATCAATCATTCAACAATATTCAATGAGTGCCTTGAAAAGAAAGAACTTTTAAAAAATAGTTCCTTATCTTAAGGACCTTATATTGTATTTGGGAAGAGAAGGATACCATATACTTATACAATATACATTCAAAAGAATATATTATACAAGTCAATATATATAACACAGAATTTCACATAAAATAAATATTAAACATTGAGAATTGTGTTTTATAATATAACAGAAAGAATATTGGAGTAGAAGTCAGAAGAACTCAATTCTAATCTTGGCTCTAATATTCAATAATGGCTATAATAATCCTTACATTTTCTGATTCTATTTTTGTCCTTTTTAAATGAGATTATGACCATCCTGTTTCATAACATCATGTTCTTAGACACAGTCTATTGCATTAGTTATTGGGGCTACTCTGTCACAATATTGACATGGACGTAATAGGTATTTAATAAATATATATTTAATTAATAGGAATTGATTTATGTTGGCCTTAAGCATATTAAAACTACCAGAGCTTTCTCAAGCCTAAGTAAATTTAGTTCCATCTTAAGATGGGACTTCTTCTGTTGAAGGAAACTTGGAAGAGATATTTAAAGTACTTTGATATACCTGAAACTCCATCTTTTTATCTTTCCATTTCCAGTTCCAATAGAAAGTCAACCATGAGGTCCAACTTTTCATTTTTTCCCACAAACCTCCATTATTTATGTGATTTCAGACCAAGTTTTTGTTATGCAAAATTAGCTGTGTCCTGTATTTGATTAATGTCACATGCTCCAAGTTTAACTAGTGGTGCATCATATAACGTAGAAGACTAGTCTCAGGAAAACCTAAGTGAGAATCCTGCTTCAGATACTTACTAGCTATATGACCTAGGCAAAATTTTTAAGCTTTATTTGCCTCAGTTTCCTCAACTGTAAAATAGGTATAAAATAGCATCTACTTCTGTGTATCAGGATAATGCATCTGATGATACTTATAAAGTATTTTGCAAACTTTATAATAGTATTGTTATTATTAATTATAATTTTGAAACATAATGACCAGGATTCTTAAGAAATGAGCTCCACTCCTAGCCCTATTACTTCTTGGCTTTTTGATCATTTAAAGTCACCTGTTCCCTCTATTCCTCATTCTTTTTCTGTCCTTTTGCTTCCTGAGGATATTGAGAAGCCAAAATAAAGTGAAGAAAATAGGCACTTTTTGATGAATGGAAGACATTCCAATTGTCAGGAGACTGACAGAACCAGGAATTCCATTGACTTCATCCAAATATTGATACAGAATCCTGGTTAGAGCCAAAAAGATTACAAAAAGATGTGAAGAGTTAGGAAAAGATTCAAAGCCCAACAATGATCACAGCAGCAGCCTCAAGAACTCTCGACCCAGAGATGATGATTAGGTTAGAAAACTGCTCAGAAAATGATTGTAGGAGACTTTTGACTGGCACTAAATATAACTGGCATTAATAGGCCTATATATAGTATCACACTGTCTTGGAAACACTTAAAACTTGCTAACCTTCAGAACCAACTTTGAAAAGAACAGCATGAAAAGTCTAAAGTTTGGGTGAGTGCTTCCCCACACCAGATAAACAAAGGGCAATTTAAACATAAATTCAAAGTCTACATAGATAGAAAAAATGAGCAAACAACTTTATCACCACCACCTCCAACAAAATAATTTGACCATAAAAAGCATAGGAAAAATAACAAGATATAAACCGAAGAAAATTAAATAAAAATTGCTTCAATTAAAACCTCAAAAGAAAAATACAAATGGAATCTAAGCCCCCAAAGAATTCTTGAAAGAATTAAACTAAGGGAACAGAGTAGTAGAGGAAAAAGTAGGAAAAGATATTAAAGTGATGGAAGTAAATTATGAAAAAGATAATTAATAGCTTAGTAAAAGAGGCAGCAAAATATAAAAATAAAATAAATATGAAATAAAACTTTAGAAAACAGAATTGATCTAATGGTTTAAAAAATCACTGAAGAAAAACTCTTCAAAAATAAAAACAAATCAAAGGAAAAGAAGGTACAAAATTTCACTAAAGAAAAAGTCTTTAAAAAGCAGAAATGAACAAATTTTTAAAAACTGTACAAAAACTCACTGAAGAAAAAAATGTTAAAAATTAGAATTTGGCAAATGGAAGCCAATGATTTCATTATATATATACATACATACATATATATATATATATACATATGCACATGCATACACACACACATATATATATATATACAAATATTAAAAAGGAAACTGAAACAAAAATAAAAGAATGAAGCAAATAGAAGTTAATGTTAAATATCTCGTCAGAACAAACAATTGAATTATTGGACTACTTAAAATCTATGATCAAAGAAAGAATTTAGACATCACATTTCAAGAAATCATTATGTTATGATGTTTAAATTGAGAGGGTAAAACAAAAATAGGCCTTATAATTAAAAGACATAATTAGGAAAGCTACATTTTGCTAAAAATTAACATAAATAAAAGTACCATAGACAATGAAATAAAAATAAAAACAGCAATTATCTCCAATAACTACCTTATTTCTCAAATATATCTTGAGTATGGAACTGAATCAGATTGATAAAATAAAATAAAAAACATTCCCCTATTGATAAATGAATAAAATATATAAACAGGCAATTTTCAGAAAGAGAAATAAAAGCTATTTATAGTCATATGAAAAAATTCTTTTAAGTTACCACATCACATCCCTCAGAAATTCTTTTTTTTTTTTAAATTTGGGGAGAATGAAGGGAAAACAAGTACACTTATAAATATTTGGTGGAGTAATAAATTGGTATAGCCATTATTGGAAACAATTTGGAACTCTGCCCAAAGACTATAAAAGTGGGCATACCATTTGTCTCAACAATAACATTATTAAATGTTTATCCCAAAGAGATCAAAGGGAAGGGATGAAGACCGATATGTACACAAATTTCTATAGGAAGTAGCTCTTTGTATAGTGGCAAACTATTCACTTTTAAAAAACTATGTAATGAATACTACACATTATTTACAAAGGTACCCTGCTTTTTTGAGTTTTCTTTTGTTCTTTCCCTTCCTCCTCACCCCATTTTAAAGAAGGTTACAAGTATACACACAAACATACACACACACATAACTAGACTTTATGCACTCCTATTTATTAAGTATTCCTATGGACATTGACAATATCTTCCTGCTTTATAGTTTGCTTGGCCATTTATTGTAATCAATTATGTTATTCAAATTTGTTTTTGAAACAAAATCTGTGTTACTATGTACAATTTTCACTTGGTACTACCCATTTTACTTTTCATGGTTTCATGTGAGACTTTCCATGGTTTCCTAAAATCGACCAGCTCATCATTTCTTGTAGCACAGTAGTGTTACATCACAATCATATACCAAAACTTACTTAACCATTCTTCATTTGAAAGGTATCTATCATTCTAGTCAATGTGACAGGTATGAGATTATATTTTAAAGCTGTTTTAATTTGCATTTCTCTAATTGTGTGGGATGGGTACAAGATTCCCCTTTCTCAAATTAACTAATCAGAGACATCTTCAGATACAAAGAGAAAGTATTAATTTAATCCCTGCAGGGAGAGGCCCAGACACAGACCTGGAAGCCATCTCAACTCCAGCCATGTGCTCCTGGAACCTGCCTGCTTCCATCTTGTCCAAGGTTTAAAAGCAAAAGACCCAAGCCTTTTCATTGGATGGACTAAAAGGAAGTACCCCTCCTTGACCAATGGTCATCGATATTGTCTGCTACCTGTGGGTCATGTCACTTCCCATGGGTGTGACTTGAGGGCCTGACCTTTAGACCACTTGACTACCTGTAACCTAGAGTCTAAGACTGGGAATAGGGATCATGTGACTTCTTGAAACTGAGCCCCAAGACCTCACCTTCCTGTTCTAGTTGTAGGAATCATGTGATCCAGGCCCAGTATCAATACTGAGAAAGCTCCATCCAATCAATCCCATTCACAAATAATAATGATTTGAAAAATTTTTGAATTTCTTCTCTCTCTCTCCATAAAAGCTGTCTATAGTGAGAGTTCTTTTTTGTTTTTTTATTCATTTTTTTTAAAGCTTGAGTTCTGTTTAAAGCAGAGGAGCAACAGATGCTTTAATTTGCCCTGGGACAGTTTGGCTGATTTAGGTCCAGTGTTCTCAGTGGTTTACAAAAGGCAGATCTGCCAAAGCACCTGCCCGCAAGCAAGGCCGAGTGGCCCAAGAGGCTCACAGAAACTTCCCAGGTGCTTAGAAACTGCCAATCTGAGTCCTGGCCTGGCTTCCTGCCCTGTTTCCCAGGACTGTTCTCTGAGCTCCACAAAATTACCCCCTGCCAGACTGAAACAGGCCTGTTCTGAAGCCCTTCCAAGGTAACTTCTTCTGGGAATGTGTTGTACCTCAGATATTTGGGGGTGCTTTGACTCCAGAACCAGTTTAGAGTTCTTGGTTTGAGAGAAGATCAAAGGAGGTCACAGAGAGTCATGTCTACACTCTGACATCTTAGCTCCGTCCCCCCCAAAGACTCCCTTTAGACTCCAATTCAAACTAGTCTACTTGATGTACCCCATATATGATATCCCATCTGCTACACCCATGCCTTTGTACAAATTGTTACCCATGCCTAGAACATTCTCACTCTTCATCTGCATCTCTTTTGGGATTTTACTTTCTACCAAGTTGAATTCAAGGAACATTTGCTTCAAGACACCTTTACTGATTCCCCAAAATGTTATTGCCCTCTCAAAATCATAGTGCATTTATTTTGTTCATGTTCTATTCATATATAGATAGAAAAATGGATATAGATATAAATATATATTATATATGTAGATATGTGTGTTTGGGATCTGTGTAATACACATATTTTGTTCTTCAGTCATTTTGGTCATGTCTGACTCTTTGTGATCCTGTTGGGATTTTCTTGAAAGAAATACTAAAGTAGTTTGCCATTTCATTCTCCAGCTCATTTTACAGAGGAGGAAATCGAGGCAAACAAGGGTTTTCTGGTTAACATAATTACTGTTGTTATTTTTTTTTAAATTGAGGTAGAAAATTGTCATGCCAGCAATACTGAATCTAATCACACAAAAGTGGCGATTATTGATAATATCAAAAGTACAATTTCTAGCAACTGCTCATTAACTTTCACTTGGATTTACGGGTTATTATCATATCTTTCCATTTCTTCTCCTTCCTCATGATTCACAACAAAACATTCTAGCCTTGTTCCAGTGGACTTTTCCATTGCAAAAATCATCTTGCCAATTTCATGATCTTAGTGATCAACCAAAGCAATAATTTAAATATTTTTCATAATCATAAAAATATAGATAGATATTAGTCATAATTATATTATCATTTTATTCTTCTCACCTTTATTTTGATTGGATTTCTGACAGGAATACCCTGGGTGAGGAAAATTACTATACTAAGTAATGTATTTTTAAAACTCCTATGCAGGCATATACAGTGATTGATTATTTTTTAATGAAGTATTGGAATACAGGTTGAATTTGTTTAGGTTTTCTAAAGGACGTTTGATTATAATTATTATGATAATCTTGGTAATTCATTGGAGCACATATTGGAATCTTAGCTGTCTGACTCAGATTTGTCATATTTTATTATGATCATGATTATGATTGCGATTATGATTAAATAAAAGCCCAAATATCTTACCTTACCCAGGGGATGGAAGTAAACTCAAGTGATATACATGTAACCCCAAAGCCCAGAAGATATGAATAGAAGGGAATAAACTGTTTTTCCCTTTGCAGCTATTAGCTTTCCCTGGAGATAGTTTCCCCAAGGAAAAAGACTTCTTTTCTTTAGAGTTATACATAGCAAGAATACATGTTGTGATAGTAGTAAGTTTTCTTCAAAAATAGGGATGGATATTGAAGGTGGAAAAGCCTTGAGTTTTTCATAAATGGAGATGGAAAGAATTGGGGTAGCAGCAAAGACTTATAGGAGAAGAATAAACCCACCCAACAATATCACCTTAAGAACCTGAAAAAGTCTGCTTTCAAAAATATTCTAGGGCTGTATTGTAAGTTCTAAATCTCAGCAATTTCCTTTGAAGATCTAAAAATGATGACAGACATTGAGATCTCTTCCTTTTATGCCCTGAATATACAAGGTAATTATTAAAGAGAAAATGAAATTTATCTTTTCTTCTGCTATTACAAACCTAGATACTAGCAATATGGAGGGAAGATAAACAGAATATTCTATCCTATCCCATTCCTCCCAATCTAAATAACTTTTTTCCCCTTTATTATTTTCTTTATCTTATTCCTGAAGTAAATATTAGGTCAAAATCACTAATCTGGATTTTTAATCCAGATGAGTAGTTTTTCCCAGAGGAAGTTCATAAGTAGTTACAAATCTCCTCTAAGCCCAGTCTTACTTGTTATTTCTCTTTCTTTGTCTATGGTAGGCAACAGTGACTTAAGATTCCCCCTGAAAATTTCCTACCAAAGTGTAAATCGAACTCCTTTGTACACCAGGAAGTCTATGTCAAATCCTCATCTCTTCCTTCCTGAGATTCCTGGCGTTCCCAATTTAAAACAAATTTACTCGGTAAGTATTGAATATACCTATCATGTCCAAGCTTGTCATAGGCTGTGTGAAGAAAAGAAAAAGATGCAGCCACTGCTTCAATTTGTAGTCAAAGCATGAAAATGAGACCCAAGGATAAAAGAATCAGCAAACAATTTTATCCATATGCTAATGTATCAATTATAAAGATTAGGAATTAGAGTAGATGTATAAAAATTTTTCTCAACTGTTATTCAGGATGATTCAATGAATATTTGTTTAGTTGTACTCATGCATTTCAAATTTTTTTTGGAATCAAAAGACCAAGGTTTGACTATATAATTTTAGACTATATAACACATTATTTCTCTGACACTGCACAACTCACCTCACCTGTATAGTCCTATTTTTCTTACTTTTATAAAGAGAAACTTGGTAAAGTACTAGCTAAATCTTTGGTACTGTGATGTATAAACTAAATTATAGCAATTGAGGGGCAGTAAATAGTTGACATGAAATTCACATTGAAGAAGTAGAAAATCTTCTGGAAGAGGAAAGGGAAAATGACCCTTCAAAAGGAATACATAGCTGGAGAATATGGGGGAGAACATTCTGAAAATAGTGATGAGAATAAGCAATGCTTTTTTTTTTTGATACTTTTACTTTGAATGGATGTTTGAAGGGAGAAAAGTGAAAATATACTGAAACTTACAATTTATGCTCATTTTAAAAACTGCAAGAACAAAATATCTACTCAGTGGGATTTACCATCAAGGGGTTGGAGTCTAAACATGATTTGTGGCTCATCATGAAACAGAGAAAAGCCTGGAAGAAATAATTGTTTATCAGATCTAAGTCAAGTTATTCAGTTCATTTCTACCAAAGAATGCATAACTAGAATTGTGAGTGAGGAATAAATGCCCAAGCTGTAAAATTGGGTTTAAGTTTGGGTAGTGCTGAATTATTTTTCTTTTTTTTCCCATTAAAAAAATCTTTATTGTCAAAATATATAGCAACATGGGAAGAGGTAAGCATATGTTCAAAAATAAATGTTAAATATATAGATATATATATGCATACATATATGTATATAAACATTTACACACATACACACCCATATGGCACAAGATTTAAAGCAGAAAAAAGTAAAGTGATCAGTATGTGTATCCAAGATCAGAAAGGTTTGAGATTGATCAAGAACTATGATGAGGATAAATCAATCCATGTGTAGAGAATATATTTTGTTACCTACAATCTCTCAGAAGACTGAATAAATATAATGTGAGCACCAGTTTAATAAAGGAGAAAATATCTTCCAGAGACCAATAAATGTAAATGTCCAATAGGTAAGTAAGGTATTCTAAGTCTTGAACCTTATAAAGAGGAAAATAAATTAAGTGATTTCCTTGAGGATAGTTGGAAGAGTTGAGGAAGAGGAAGCTCTTCAGGTATCTGGCCAGTGTTTCAGGATGAGAGAGAGAGAGATGTATTTAGGTATCTAATTTCTACACTCTGTATTTCAAATGGATCAGACAATTCTGGAAGAATTTTATTTAAGAGTATAATTAGACAAATTTAAATCCTGAAGAAAATAATTGAATTGCTATGAATGAAATTATTATTTAGAGATTTTAGAAGGTGAGAATTCCTAAGAAAAAACATTAGTGTTTTCTTTTTGTTGTTTTGTTTTTAGACCATCAAGCAACAATAAAAACATTGTAGGTAAAGAAATTTTTATTCTCATTTCACCAATGCTGTTTATTTATGCATTATTGTAGTATAAGGCAACCAAGAAATTTATATGTGTTGAAGGTGTACATTTGTGATTTCCTCAATGCTGGGAGCTCCTGGCCAGAAAAGCTTCTAAAACAGAATTGCAAATCTTCTCTAATTTGCAGTCATGGGAGTTGTAGAGAGTTGCCTAGGGTAATGGTCAAACAACCTCTTGACTCTAAGACTCTAATTCAATCTTATGTAATTAAAAAAATATTATGTGATTTTGTTGTTATAAAGACTTCCCAATAAGAAAATGTCCTGTAGTAATGAAGATGACAGCTACTCTGTAATTCTCTTGGAAAGTTGCCTGGAAATGCTGAAAGGTTAAATTGATTGTTAGAATTAAACATCCAGTAAAGGTAGAAGCAAAGCAGTTCTTCCTGGTTATAAAGGTAGTTAGCTATTCCCTAGGGCATGATGCCTCTCCACATAGCATTTAATGATTCTTCCAACTATTCTTTGAGGTACATAAATGGTGTACAGTGGATATAAAGCTGGAGTGGAATCAAGAAGATCTGATTTAAATCCTACCTCATTCACTTAATTTCTGTGTAGAACGAGGCAAGACATTTATTCTCTCTCAGGCTCACTTTTCTCATTCATAAACTATGGGAATTTGGTTCTAGGGCTTTTATGAGTGCTAAAAGTTCTGTATCTATCAATATTTTAATCTCTATATTTTTTACAATGAGGGAATTGGAGAAAAAAGAAGTTGTGTGACTATCTCTTTTAGCCTTTATATTGTTCATCTACATTGGAAATGTAATGATTGAGAGTATTTATTCTTTTTTTTTTTTCTTTTTGCTGAGGCAATTGAGGTTAAGTGACTTGCCCAGGGTCACACAGCTAGGGCATGTAAGTGTCTGAGATCAGATTTGAACTCAGGTTCTCCTGACTTCAGGGCTGGTGCTCTATCCACTGCGCCACCTAGCTGCCCCTACAGTATTTATTCTTAATAAATATTTCTAATTATTTAGAACAGTATAAAAGAACAGCATTTTATTTTCTATCTTGCATTCTCCAAGAAGAAAGCAGAGTAAGAAATCTTTTCAGAACCCTTGATTCTTTGAGATCTTTGGTACTAGAAAACCCAGAGAAGCCAAGTTATATCTTCTCAGTAGACAACATTACTTAAGTTCCACTTTGGCTGATGAAGGGGAAAAAAGAAAATCACAAGATAAGATGAATAAATCTGAATGAAGTAGAGAGGAAGAAGAAGAAGAATTAAATTGTAAGATTGTAAGAAATAGCAAGCTATTTCAGGTAATCAATAGGAAATCATCTTTGTTAAACTACCACATTTCCTTGAATAACTGAATCTTTAAACTTGTACCTTTCTTCCTTGCATATCACAGGAATTATTACTTGAATTCTTCTTCTCATAGAACATCTATGAGTTCTGCTAAGATAGAGGTGAGAAGGATCCAAGATCCCAATAATGATAGCTATCAACAGAACCAATCTTCATCCAATCAGCTTTATTCTCCTTGGCATTCCAGGTCTAGAGGCTGCTCACATCTGGATATCTATCCCTTTCTGTCTGGTGTATATATTGGCTCTGGTGGGGAACTGTACCCTTCTTTTCATTATTAAAACTGACCCCAGCCTGCATGAACCCATGTTCTTATTCCTCTCCATGCTTTCTGTGGCAGACTTGATGCTCACCACTACCACCATGCCAAAAATGCTTAGTCTCTTCTGGTTTAATGATGGAGAAATTCCCTTTGAAGCCTGCCTCACTCAAGTGTTTCTCATACATGCTTTGTCCAACATGGAATCTGGGATCATATTGGCTATGGCTTTTGACCGCTATGTGGCCATCTGCAATCCCCTCAGACATTCAACTATTTTGACCATTACTGTTATTCAGTACCTAGGATTGGCTATCCTCCTCCGTGGAATTGTGCTGCTTGGTCCTCACCCATTTATGCTTAGGTGGCTTCCCTACTGTAGGACTAATATCATCCCTCACACTTACTGTGAGTTCATGGGATTAATTAAGCTGGCCTGTGCTCCAACTAAGATTCCCAGAGCTTACAGCCTATTTGTTGCTTTCATTACAGGAGGACTAGACTTCATACTGATTACCTGCTCCTATATCCTCATTCTCCGTACTGTGTTTCGCCTACCCTCCAGTAAAGCCAGAATTAAGACACTAAGCACCTGTGGCTCTCATGTATGGGTCATATTGATTTCTTATACCCCTGCCTACTTTTCCTTTCTCACTCACAGGTTTGGACATCACATTGCTCCTTCTATTCACATTTTTGTGGCCAATATCTATGTCCTTGTTCCACCCATGGTGAACCCCATCATCTATGGTGTCAAAACTAAACAAATACGAGAGAGGTTCCTCAAATTTTTCACAGATTGAAAAAAAATTAAAATAAAAATAAGTCGGGTTGGATACATAAATAAATAACACTACAGCAATCATGTCTTCTCTTATGATATAAATATTAATATGAACTCTTTTAGAAATTTTAGGGAAAATTTGGCTCAGGTTATTTGCTACCATTATTCAGCTATTCAACATAACCATGTTGACAATAGATTGTAGGATCCCAGGTTTGCTTTGTATAAGAAAATCTGTTAAAATATAAACCATCACAGGGCAGCTAGATGGTACAGTGGTTAGAGCATCAGCCCTGAATTCAGGAGAACCTGAGTTCAAATCTGGTCTCAGATACTTAACACTTCCTAGCCATGTGACCCTGAACAAGTCACTTAACTCTAATTGCCTCAGCAATATATATATATATATATATACGTATATATATATTTATATGTATTTATCTACCATCCCTTCTAGTCTTTGGTAATCTTACTGAGACCCCTAAAGCTCCACATAAGAGGTTCTGTCATTGATCTTTTAAGAGAAAATGAGATTCTAGATAAAAGGTCAGATTATTCCATAAATCCCCCCAAAATTTTTGTGTGAAAAATCAGAGTGGTGTCAAGAAGTATGTGGTTTATGTTCATCACTCTCAGAGTATGATTGACTTTGTGAGGCAAAATATTCAATGTACTAAAAGCAATGATCATAGACCTATTATATACCCATCCACAGCCATGCTACTTAATATAGAAATAACAGTATTTGACTTAACATATAAAGAACTAGGTGATGTTAAGTAGAAGCTAGAGTTCACTTTTTTTCCTTCACTAGGTTATAATAAGCAAAGAATTTTGTAAAAGGAAAATACTATATAAATTCTGAACAGGTGATGGTGATAGTAATAACATTGATAATAACAAAATTAGAGGCTAAGAACCTGAATTATATAATCCAAGCTCATGGCTGTTCCACCCCTTAGCTCTGCCTGTGTCACAATGTTGTCTTGGACATAATAGGTATTTAATAAATATATATGGAATTAATTTTAATTGATTTGAACTGATATTATATATACTAACACTATCACTTGTACCAAGTGTTCCACTTGCACCAATATTCATAAAAAGATAGGTGTCTTCTTCATTGCTCCCTGAGCTAGCAGTTCTAGAATTTCTCCTAGTACTGCATCAACCTGGTAGCTCTTTTTGTCAATCCATTTATTTACAACCAACCCAGTTCTTTCCTATACTTTGGAGGGAAAGAGACTCCAATGGGATTATTATCATCCTGGCTCATGACATCATGCTCCTAAGCATAGTCTTTTGTATTAGTTATTGGGGTTATTTTGTCACAATGTTGACTTGTGTATAGTAGCTATATAATGAATAAATGTAAAATAAATTTGAATTGATTTATATCACCAATGCTACCAGAACATCCTCAAATCAAGTTTCTGTTACACAAAATAAGTCATGTCCTGGATATGATCAATGTTATATGCTCCAAATATGGTTAGTGATGCAGCATAAAGAGCCAATGTTTGGTGTTAAGAAAAACTGAGATAAAATCATGCTTCAAATACTAATTGTATGACTCAAACAAACTTCTTAAGACATCTCTCTCGGTTTCCTCAACTGTAAAATGTGTATAATAATAGCATCTACCTCTATGTCTCAGGATTGTGAGGATGAAATTTGATGATATCTATAAAGTATTTTGCAAAACTTATAGTAATATATGATGATGATGATGATGATGATGAAATAAATTAATACAATGTTTGAAATATACAGAAAAGCAGGAATCTCAAGAAATGGGCTTCACTCCCAACCCTGCTATTTCCTCCTTTGTGATCATTTTAAGTAATTTCTTCTCTTTATTCCCCAGGCATTTTCTATTTAATTTTGCCTCAGAGGGTATTCAGAAGCTAAAATAAAATGAAAGAAATAGGCACTTTTTGATTAAAAAAAATTTTACATGTTAAGAACCTAGCAAAATGAGAAAATCCATTGATTCCATCCAAAAAAATATCAAGGGTCAAATATCCCATGCAGAATCCCGGAGGTGCCATATAAAGAGATGTGAAGAGTTAGGCCTTGACACAAAACCCACACAATCAGCAACTGCAATAGTTTTCACATCAGGAACTTTAGGAATTCCAATCCAGACTCAATCCTGAGTGGGTCAGGAAATTGCTCAGAAAGATATTATAGAAGACCTATGACTGGAACTGGGTATAGCTGGCATTGATTGACAACTTTATTGCAAATACATAGGTCTGGGTCACAATTTCATAAAGTATACTGGTAATTGATCACAAGGGAGCAGGGGCCCTGGTAACAGCATCAAAGCACAGAATAATGATAGTACATGTAGCTGAAAAGAAATGGGACCTTCCTTAGTAAAGATTAGGACAAAAGACAGGAGAGTAGTAACCACAGCTCTTCTAGAATCACACCACCTTAGAAGCACTGAAAACTTATAGTTCCCCAGAATTAACTTTCAGATTTAAAATGAAAACTCAAAACTATTAGATCCAAATTCCTGAATTCCCAGATCAAATATATATATATATATATATATATATATATAGCCAGAAAGAAATGATTCACACACTATGGAACCACAGTTAAGTTCACACAAGATTTTTTAGCTTTCAAATTTAAAAGAAAAGGACTTGGAATATAATGTTCCAGAGGACAAAGAAGGTAGGATTAAAGTCTAGAATCACACTCAGAAAAATTTAGTGGAGAGGGAGAGGAGGGAATTTAATGAAAGTAAGGACTTTCAATCATTTCTGATGAAAAAGTCAAGAAATAAATATAAATTTGACATTCAAAAAACTAAAAATTCAAAAGAAGTATAATAATGTAAATATGAAAGAGTAATTGTATAGAATTCAACACTGTTTACATTTCTATATTGGAAGATGATGCATGTTATTTTTAATACTTAATCATTATTGTTTCAATTTAAAAAAAATTACATAGACTAAGAGTATGAGTATGTATTGACTATGTTGAAATCATTGCTTAAAAAGTGAAAGGGAAGAGAGATGCCCTGGAAGAAAAAGGAAGGCAGAGATAGAATGCAACAAATTTTCTTACACAAGAGGATCTTACTATAAAAGGGAAAATGGCAAAGGGATAATAGCAATGTTTGAGCCTCACTCTCACTGGAATTGGCTTAAAGAGGGAATACTATTCACTCAGTAGAATATAGAAATGTAATTTACTCTAAAGGAAAATATGATAAGAAGGAGATAAAAGAAAGTGAGGGGGTGATAAATGGGAGAGCAGATTAAGGGAGGCTTAGTTAGAAGTCCAATAGACTTTGAGGCATCAGGAGAGAGAGAGAGAGAGAGAAAAACAGACAGATAGAGAGAGAGAGAGAGAGAGAGAGAGAGAGAGAGAGAGAGAGAGAGA
>JAJPUD010007438.1:3499-46321 GCA_023553655.1 Myrmecobius fasciatus | reverse complement strand
GAGAGAGAGAGAGAGAGAGAGAGAGAGAGAGAGAGAGAGAGAGAGAGGTACGGAGGGAAAAAGGGAAAGAGAGAGAGAGAGAGGAAGGGAGGAAAAGAGAAAAAAAGTGGGAGAAAAATATAGAGACAGAGACAAAAATTAGAGAGACAGAGGTAGAAAGAGACATAGACACAGAGATAGAGACAGAGAAAGAGATATAGAGAGACAGAGACAGAAGAAAAAGGAATGAAAGGAAATGAACACTAATTAAATATAATTGCGAATAAAATGTACTCCCCCATAAAATGAAAGCAGATAGAAACCAGAATCCAACAATATATTGTTTAAGAAAGACAATTGAAACAGAAAGAAAAACATGGAGTTAAAGTAAAAGGCTGGAGCAAAATCTAATGTTTCAGTTGTAGTGGGGGCGGGGGAGAGTTGGAAGGCAGTAAGTAGCAATCAAGATCTTAGACAAAGCAAAAATATAAATAGACCTGATTAGAAAAGAATCAGAGAAACTATATTTTGCTAAAAAAAGTATCATAAACAATGGCACATTTTTTTTAATTACAGCAACTTTCTCTGATAAATACTTCATTTCTCAAGTATGCTTTGAGTGTAGAACTGAACCAAATGGATAAATAGGCAATTTTCAGAAAAAGAAATAAAAACTAGTAATAGTTATATGAAAAACTTCTCTCAATCACTATTGCTTAAAGAAAAGCTCTAATGTAACATCTCACCTCCATTAAAAATGAAAAAAAATGTTGGAAGCAATGAGAAGGGAACTAGGTACACTAATGAATTATTGATGGCATAGAAATTGGTGCAACCATTATGGGAAATAATTTGGAAATCCACCCAAAGGTTATAAAACTATATATAACATTTGACCTGACAAAACCACTACTTAGATGTGTAATCCAAAGAGATTAAAGAAGAAGGATGGTGACCTATATGTACGCAAATATTTATAAGTAGTTCCTTTTGTGGTATCAAAGAATTGGAATTTTTTTTTATTAAAGCTTTTTATTTGCAAAACAAATGCATGAGTAATCTTTCAACCTTTGCAAAGGCTTCTGTTCCAAATTTTTAGAATTTTTCTCTCTTTTTCCCCACTCCCTCCCCTAGATGGCAGGTAGTCTAGTACATGTTAATTATGTTAAAATATATGACAAATCGAATATATGTACCCATATATATGTAGGTATCTTGTTGTATAAGAAAAATCAGATCTACAAGAAAAAAACTTGAGAAGGAAAACAAAATGCAAGCAAACATCAACAGAAAGTGTGAAAATGCCATGTTGTGACCCACAGTCCCCACAGTCCTCTCTCTAGGTGTAGATGGCTCTTTTCATCACTGAACAATTGAAACTGGTTTAAATCATCTCATTGTTGAAGAGAGCCACTTCCATCAGAATAGATCATCATATATTCTTGTTGTTGACATGTATAATGATCTCCTGGTTCTGCTCATTTCACTTAGCTTCAGTTCATACAAGTCTCTCCAGGCTTCTCTGAAATCATCCTGCTGGTCGTTTCTTACAAAGCAATAATATTCCATAATATTCATATACCATAATTTATTCAGCCATTCTCCAATTGATGGGCATCCATTCAGTTTCCAGTTTCTAGCTATTACAAAAAGAGCTTCCACAAACATTTTTGTAAGGCCTTATTTCTAAAATATATAGAGAATTGACTCAAATATATAAGAATTCAAGCCATTCTCCAATGGATAAATGGTCAAAAGATATGAACAGACAATTTTCAGATGAAGAAATTGAAACTATTTCTGGTCACATGAAAAGGTGCTCCAAGTCACTATTGATCAGAGAAATGCAAATTAAGACAACTCTGAGATACCACTACACACCTGTCAGATTGGCTAAAATGACAGGAAATGATAATGATAACTGTTGGAGGGGATGTGGGAAAACTGGGACACTGATACATTGTTGGTGGAACTGTGAACGGATCCAACCATTCTGGAGAGCAATTTGGAGCTATGCTCAAAAAGTTATCAGACTGTGCATACCCTTTGACCCAGCAGTGTTTCTACTGGGCCTATATTCCAAAGAGATTTTAAAGGAGGGAAAGGGACCCACATGTGCAAAAATGTTTGTGGCAGCCCTTTTTGTAGTGGCAAGAAACTGGAAATTGAAAAGATGCCCATCAATTGGAGAATGGCTGAATAAATTATGGTATATGAATGTTATGGAATATTATTGCTTTGTAAGAAATGACCAACAGGAGGATTTCAGAGAGGATTGGAGAGACTTGCATGAACTGATGCTGAGTGAAATCAGCAGAACCAGGAGAACATTATACACAGCAACAAGACTATACGGTGATCAATTATGATGGACATGGTTCTCTTCAACAATGATGTGATTCAAACCAGTTGTTCTGTGATGAAGATAGTCATATACATCCAGAGAGAGGCCTGTGGGAACTGAGAGTGAAGCACAACACAGCATTTTAACGCTTTCTGTGAATATCTCCATGCATTTTGTTTTCCTTCTTAGGTTGTTTTTTTCTTCTTCTCTTTCTAGATCTGATGTTTCTTGCACAGTAAGATAACTGTATAGATATGTATACATGTATTGTATTTGTCATATAATTTCTCATATTTAGCTTTTTTTTGATTTCTTGTCCTGTGGGGGGGGGGCGGGGGCAAGGAGGGGAAAAGCTTGGGAAAAAAAAGTTTTTGCAAAGGTCAATGTTGAAAGGTCACTCATATGTTTTGTAAATAAAAAGCTTTATAAAAAAAACAAAAAAACAAACAAACAAACAAACAAAAAACATTTTTGTACATGTGGGCCCCTTTCCCACTTTTAAGATCTCTTTGGGATATAGGTCCAGTAGAAACACTGCTGGGTCAAAGGGTATGCACAGTTTGATCTTTTGGAGCATAGTTCCAAATTGCTCTCCAGAATGGTTGGATCTGTTCACAGTTCTAACAACAATGTATCAGTGTCCCAGTTTTCCCACATCCCCTCCAACATTTGTCATTATCTTTTCCTGTCATCTTAGCCAATCTGACAGGTGTAGAATGGTATCTAAGAGTTGTCTTCATTTGCATTTCTCTGATCAATAGTGATTTGGAATCACCTCTTCATATGACTAGAGATAGTTTTAATTTCTTCATCTTAAAATTATTCATATCCTCTGACCATTTACAATTGGAGAATGGCTTGAATTCTTATAAATTTGAGTCAATTCTCTATATATTTTTTAGAAATGAGGACTTTATCAGAAATCTTAAATATAAAACTGATTTCCCAATTTATTGCTTCCCTTCTAATCTTGTCTGTATTAGTTTGGTTTGTAAAAACAAAAAAAAAACTTTTTAACTTAATATAATCAAAATTATCTATCTGGTGTTCAATTATGAGTTCTACCTATTCCTTTGGCCACAAATTCCTTCCTTCTCCACAGATCAGAGAGGTAAACTACCCTATGTTCTTCTAATTTGCTTGTAATATCACTCTTTATGTCTAAATCATGAATCCATTTAGATCTTATCTTGGTATGTGGTGTTGGGTGTGGGTCAAGTCCTAAATTCTTCCATACTAGTTTCCAATTTCCCCAGCAGTATTTGTCAAATAATGAGTTCTTATCCCTAAAGCTGGGGTCTTTGGGTTTGTCAAATACTAGATTGCTATAGTTATTGCCTATTTTGTCCTGTGATCCTATCCTATTCCAGTGATCTACTATTCTATTTCTTAGCCAGTACCAAATGGTTTTGATGACTGCTGCTTTATAATATAGTTTTAGATCTGGCACAGCTAGGCCATCTTCATCAGCATTTTTTTTCATTAATTCCTTTGAAATTCTTGACCTTTTTTTCTTCCAGATGAACTTTGCCTAGATCTGTAAAATAATTTCTTGGGAGTTTGATTGGTATGGCACCAAATAAGTAGATTAACTTAGGTAGTATTGTCATTTTTATTATATTCACTCAGACTATCCATGCGAACTTGATATTTTTCCAGCTAATTAGGTCTAACTTTATTTGTGTTTTGTAGTTTTGTTCATATAGTTCCTGACTTTTCCTTGGCAGATAGATTCCCAAATATCTTATACTATCAACAGTTATTTTGAATGGAATTTCTTTTTGTATCTCTTCCTTCTGGACTTTGTTGGTAATATACAAAAAGGCTGATGATTTATGTGGATTTATTTTATATCCTGCAACTAAAGCTGTGAATTGTTTCTAGCAGTTTTTAGTTGAGTTTCTAGAGTTCTCTAAGTATACTATTATATCATCTGCAAAGAGTGATAAATTGGTTCCCTCATGACCTACTCTAATTCCTTTAATCACTTTTTCTTTTCTTATTGTCAAAGCTAACATTTCTAATACAATATTGAATAGTGATGGTGATAATGGGCAGCCTTGCTTCACTCCTGATCTTATTGGGAATGGTTCTAGTTTGTCCCCATTACATATGATGCTAGCTGTTGTTTTTAAATAGATGCTACTGATCATTTCAAGGAAAAATCCATTTATTCCTATACTCTCTAGTGTTTTTAATAGGAATGGGTGTTGGATTTTATCAAATGCTTTTTTTCTGCATCTATTGAGATAATCATATGATTTTTGTTAGTTTGTTTATTAATATAATTGATTATGCTGATAGTTTTCCCAATATTGAACCAGCCCTGCATTTCTGGTATACATCCTACTTGGTCATAGTGAATCCTGGGGATGACTTTCTGTAATCTCATTGCTAATATTTTATTTAAGACTTTTGAATAATATTCATTAGGGAAATTGGTCTGTAGTTTTCTTTCTCATTTTCACCTGGTTTAACTATCAGCACCATATCTGAATTATAGAAGGAATTTGATAGAACGCCTTCTTTCCCTATTTTTTCAAATAGTTTAGGTAGTATTGGAATTAGTTGTTCTTCAAATGGTTAGTAGAATTCACATGTAAAATCCATCTGGTCCTGGAGATATTTTCTTAGGGAGTTGATTAATAGCTTGTTCCATTTCTTTTTCTACAATGGAGCTATTTAAATAACTTATTTCCTTTTCTGTTAACCTGGGCAATCTATATTTTTGTAGATATTCCTTCATTTCTTTTAGATTATCAAATTTATTGGCTTAAAGTTGGGCAAAGTAATACCTAATTATTTCCTCTTCATTGGTGGAAAGTTCTCCCTTTTCTTTTTAGAGACTAACACTTTGATTTTCTTCTTCCTTTTTTCTAATTAAATTAATTAAAGGTTTGTCTATTTTGTTGTTTTTTTCATAAAACCAACTCTTAGTTTTATTTATTAATTTAATAGTTTTCTTATTTTCACTTTTATGAATCTCCCCTTTTGTTTTTAGAATTTCAAATTTGGTATTTAATTGAGGGTTTTTAATTTGTTCTTTTTCTAGCTTTTTAAATTGTAAGCCCAATTCATTGATCTTCTCTTTCTCTCTTTTATGCAAGTAAGCCTGTAGAGATATGAAATTTCCCCTTATAACTACTTTGGCTGTATCCCACAAATTTTGGTGTGCTGTCTCATTATTGTCATTCTCCTGGATAAAATTATTGATTGTGTCTAAGATTTGTTGTTTCATCCATTCATCCTTTAGGATTAGGTTATTTAATTTCCAATTAACTTTTGGTCTATTTTCTCCTGGCCTTATATTGCATGTTATTTTTATTGCATAATGATCTGGAAAAAATGCATTTACTATTTCTGCCTTTCTGCATTTGATCTTGAGGTTTCCATGCCCTAACACATGGTCAATTTTTGTAAAAGTTTAATGAACTGCTGAGAAAAAAAATAAACTCCCCTCTGTCTCCATTCAATTTTTTCCAAAGATCTATCCTACCAACTTTTCTAACATTTTGTTTACCTCCTTAATTTCTTCCTTATTTATTTTGTGGTTTGATTTATCTAGTTCTGAGAGAGTAAGGTTAAGATCCCCCACTAGTATACTTTTGTTGTTTATTTCTTCTTGCATCTCTCTTAACTTTTCTCTAGGAATTCCCATACTATACCACTTGGTGCATATATGTTTAATATTAATATTGCTTCATTATCTATGGTACCCTTTAGTAAAATATAGTTTCCTTCCTTATCTCTTTTAATTAGATTTATATTTACTTTTACTTGATATGAGATCAGGATTGCTACCCCCTCTTTTTTTTTTGTTCATCTGAAGCATAATAAATTCTGCCCCAGCCCTTTTACTTCACCCTCTATACATCACTATGCTTTAGATGTGTTTCTTGTAAACAACATATTGTAGGATTCTGTGTTTTAATCCAGTCTTCATTCTGCTTCCATTTTCTGGGAGAGTTCATCCCATTCACATTCACAGTTAAAATAACTACTTCTGTATTTCCTGCTATCTTATTTACCCAAATTTATGTTTTTCTCTTTCCTTTCCCCATTCTCTCCTCCCCAGTATTTTGCTTTTGATGACCACCTCCCTCAGACAGTCCTCCCCTTTTAGAGTCCCTTCCCCCTTTTTACCCCTTTCCCTTATTCTTCTATTTTCCCTTCTATTAGTCTTTCCCTTTCTTGTCCTCCTTTCCTGATAAAATGGGACAAGTTTCTCTGTGAAACTGAATGTGTCTGATATTCTCTCTTAGAGCTAAATTTGATGAAAGTAAAATTCACACAATGCTCATACCCCTTCCTTCTTTCTCTCAATTATAATAGGTTTTCTTTGTCTCTTCATGAGATGTAATTTCCCTTATTTTACCTCCTTTTTCCAGTATGATCCCCTTTCTACCTCTAGTTTCTTTTACATATTATAAAAATCAAATCAAATTATACCTGCATTCTCTAAGTATACCCATAATAGAAATATAATTCTCAAGAGTTATTCCCTTTTTACTTTTTTTATGCTTCCCTTGAGTTCTGTGTTTGAAGGTCAATTTTTTTTGTTCAGATCTGGTCTTTTCATTAAAAATAGGTGAAATTTACCTATATCATTAAATGTCCATTTTCTTCCCTGAAAGATAATGCTATTTTAGCTGGATAGCTTATTCTTGGCTATTATCCAAGCTCTTTTGCCTTTCAGAATATCAGATTCCAGGCCCTTTGATCTTTTCAGGTGAAAGCTGATAGATCTTGAGTGATCCTAATTGTGGATCCTCAGTATTTAAATTGTTTATTTCTGGCTGCTTGCAATATCTTTTCATTTGTGTGATAACTCTGAAGTTTACCCATTATATTCCTTAGGGATTTAATTTTGGGGTCTCTTTTAAGAGGTGATCAGAGAATTCTTTCGATGGCTATATTACCTTCTGATTCTAAAACTTCAGGACAGTTTTCTTTTATGATTTCTTGTAAGATGATGTCTGGGTTCTTTTTTCATCTTGGCTTTCAGGAAGTCCAATAATTCTTAAATTATCTCTCATAGATCTATTTTCCAGGTCAGTTGTTTTTCCTGGGAGATATTTCACATTTTCTTCTATTTTTCTTTTTTTTTGTTGTTGTTTTTGTTTGTCTGATTCTTGAAGTCTTATTGATTCATTCACTTCCATTTGTTCAATTCTAATTTTTAATGTATTATTTTCTTCAGTTACCTTTTTAAGCTCCTTTTGTAATTGGCCAATTGAAATTTTTTGTTTATTGAATAGTCTTTCCATTTCACCAATTTTGTTTTCCAGTGAATTGGTGTCTTTTTCATATCTCTTTTGTAGGACATTATATGCTTTTTTCATTCCTTCTTGCAATGATCTCATTTCATTTCCCCATTTTCTTCTAATTCTCTTTTGACACTCTTTATGCAGTCTTCCAGGAAAACCTTGTGAAATGGGGACCAGGTCATGTCTTCCTTTATGGTTTCCTCTGGAGTTGCTTTAGCTTTAAATACCTCAGGATCTGAAGTCTGTTATTCTCTTTTTCTAGAAAAGCTGTTTATGGTGAGAGTTCTTTTTGTTTTTCATTCATTTTTAAGGCTTTAGATGTGTTCAAAGCAAAGGAGGGACAGCTGCTTTAATTTGCTCTGGAGCAGTTCTGCTGAATGATTTTAGGTGCTTTTACAAAAAGCAAATCTGCCAAACCACCTGTTTGCTAACAGGGCAGAGTGGCCTAAGAGGCTCACAGAAACTTCTCAGGTACTAGAAACTGCAATGGTCTGAGTCCCAACCCTGGCTTCCTGCCTTGGCTCCCAGGCTGCCCTCTGGGCTTGGCAAATTATTCCCCTGCTCATTTGAAACAGACTTGTTCTGAAGTTTAAAGAATTGGAACTTGAAGGGATACTCATCAATTGGAAAATGATCAAGCTTTTGTATGTGATTATGATGGAATAGTATTGCATTGTAAGAAATATTGAGGAAGGCATAGATGAACTGATACAAAGTGAAATGAACAGACTGAAGAGAATAATGTACTTAATAACATTAATGTAATGATGATCAACTGTGGAAGACTTGGCTATTCTGATCAATGAAATAATTTAAGACAATTCCAAAGAACCCATTATGAAAAGATGCCATGCACCTCCAGGAGAGCACTTTTGAATTCTGAATGCAAACTAAATTATAATTTTCTTACTTTGTTTTTCTTATTTTAAAAAAAATATCAATAATATGGAAATATATTTTGAATGATTTAGCAAATATAACTGATACATTGCTTGCCTTCTCATTGGGTAAGGGAGAGTGTGAGAAGGAAAAAGAATTTGGAACTCAAAATTCCAAAAGAAAAAATGTTAAAATAAGTAATTGTCTTTTTTTAAAAAAGGATATTCTTAGCTCCAAAACACACAACAGTGTATCTGAGGCTAACATAGGGCAATATTAAGAAATAATTTCATATTTGTATCTATATAGCAGTAGCTATGTGACAGTGAATAGAATGCCAGTCCTGGAGTTAGAAAGACTTGAGTTCTATTTGGCCTCAGATACTTGTTACCTGTACAATCCTAAGAAAAACAATTTAACCTGTTTTCTCAATTTCCTCATTTGTAATAGTGAGCTGGAGAGAGAAAGTGAAAACTATACCAGTATCTCTCCTAAGAAAATCCCAAATAGAATTAGGAAGAATCAGACTCTTAAGAAATTAAGTCATTAATAATATGAGTTCATTAAACACAGAACTTGGGTAGAACAGCCTTTGTGTATCTACTGTGAATTTACTAAATTTGTGTTATTTATTGACTATCTTTTTTGCACATTCTAGACTAATAAAATTTGGGAAAAGCATGTGGGAACTGTTTTCATTTGTCACTTGTTTTTGTGAAATCAGTATCCTATCTTTGGCTAGTGAAATTCAATTTTTACATAAAAACAATTACTCTATTCTTTTTAGATATAAGAGTACAGTTAAATTCTTTTTATTTACTTATTTATAACAATATCATCTAAGGTCCCCTTTAAGTTCCTTCTTAGTGCATATGAATTAGAGTAGACATGGTTAAACAACTGTGCTCAATTAACACAAAACAAAAAACAACAAAACCTATTGATGGACTTTTAGCTGCTCTTCCAGCCCTAATTATCCTGTCATGTTGCTCTCCCTGGTAGATTTCATTAGAACAAAAAAGGTCCTTTGCCTTTTTCATAAATATCTAGCAGCTGAGGCAGCCTCAGTATGCATGTCATTCTGTCTCATGGACTGTATTAGAAAAAAAAAAGGAGGCCTTTTACCTTTTCCATGCATATCTTAATCCAATCATAGGGACTTTTTTTGATATTGTCCAAACATATGCAAAATCTCTTTTGAGATCATTCAGTTTTTCTCCTTTGCCCAATTGTCCAATTATTTTTCCCTCATTTATGTAAATCCTTGCCCCATTCTATTGAATTCCCTTTTTTTCAGGAGGAATTCCAAAGGGTATATCACCCCTTACATACACCCCTTACAAATATTCCCCAAAATGTCTTTGATTTGGTGGCCAAGATTTACTTCCTTATCTCACCCATGGAAACTCCTATCATTGATGGTGTCAAAACAAAATGGATCTGTAAGAGGTTTCTCAAAATCTTTATATTGGTGATTTATATTGGTAAAGTTGTACACTGATCCAACCATTCTGGAAAGCAATTTGGAGTTATGTCCAAAGAATAAAAAACTACATACCTATGATCCAGCAGTGCCATTACTGGATCTTCATACCAAAAAGATCATAAAAAGGAGGGAAAGATTCACATGTGCAAAAAAATGCTTCTAGTAGCATTTTTTGCGTTGGCAAAAAATTGGAAATTGAGTGGATGCTCATCAATTGGGGAATGGCTAAATAAGTTGTGACATATGAATGTAATGGATTCCTATTGTTCTTTAAGAAATGATGAGCAGGAAGATTTCAGAAAAAAATGAAAAAAAACTTACATGAACTGATGCTGAATGAAGTGAGCAGAATCACATAAACATTGTATGGAGCAACGCAAAGATTTTGTTAAAATCAAATATGATTGAATTAGCTCTACTCAGCAACACAATGATCCAAGATAATTCCAGTAGACGAGGTTAAAAATGCCTTCCACATCCAAAGAGAGAACTATGGAGAATGAATGCAGATCAAAATATATTATTTTCATTTTTTTCCTTCTCATTATTCTTCACTTTAGTTCTGATTTTTCTTTTACAACATGAATAATCATGACTAATAT
This sequence comes from Myrmecobius fasciatus, assembly GCA_023553655.1. Taxonomy (NCBI): domain Eukaryota; kingdom Metazoa; phylum Chordata; class Mammalia; order Dasyuromorphia; family Myrmecobiidae; genus Myrmecobius; species Myrmecobius fasciatus. The sequence goes on along the minus strand of JAJPUD010007438.1, from coordinate 35,764 downwards.
GGAACTATGCTTAAAATGATTGTTCCTGTGTGACCTATAGCAGATTGCTTCCTCTCTTGGGGAGGGGGAAGAAAAAAGAAAAAGGTATAAAACTTGGAATACAAAATTTTATGAAAATGAATATCTTTATATATAATTGGAAAAAAATACTATTTAGGTTAAAAAAAGAGAAGTTTTTTTGTCAACTGCATCTGTATAAACATAAAATGTCAAATTCATTGAAAATTCAGTATCATCCTTCAGATGAATTGAAGATTATAAATTTGGGAGTGAAATCTAAACCCAAACTTAAGGAATCAAAGATTCTCTGAAACTTAATTGTGCTTAATAACAACTGTTAAGCACTGAATATTTATGATATAATCTGGTAGAATTTTAGATGAATTGTATGTGGAAGTAAGATATCAAATATATCTATTCTTTGTTGCCCTCATAGAATAGAAATTCTTTGAGATTTATATGCTGAGCTCCATAGAATGCTGAATGAAAAGAAACTGAATTGGAAGGCAAAGATTCTAATTCTTTAGGTCTAATGAAAACGTAAATACTTAGTTCATACTGATTTCTATCCATTAACATCACTCTCGCACTGTCACTATGCTTCTCTTTTCCTCAGTGGGAAAGAGTGGCTCATGAATCAGAATATGAAACAGACTTTGCCCTTAAGTTAGGTTCTAAACTCTTATAGAAATGTCTTACACACATCCATGGGAAGATTACCTTGTGATATGGAACATAGTGGATGGATCAAACTCCTTGAGTGCAGAATTCATTAGTTGCTATGTGTTACTGAATTACTCTGAACCTCAGTTTCCCCATCTGTAAAATGAGACCAATAATATGAATTTCCCCAACTTCATGGAGTTGTTGTAAGGAAAGTGATTATATTATTTTGAATATAATTATCAAAATATAAGTGTAAAGAAGAAAGTCATAATGTGATTAATGAGTAATTAACACTAAGCAAAGAATCATTTTTTCTCTGGGTGAAATTCAGGTTTTTCTTTACCATTGCTCTGAATCAGGTACCTGTCTTACTCCTTCCTTTCCCTTGTTCTTTTCCCATGTTCTTTAATGTATTATCTTCCTTCATCAAAATGTAAGCTCATTGATTTTAGGGACTTTTTTTTCCCTTTGTGTTTATATTTCTGTTTCAAGCACTTCACACAATGAATAGTACATAATAAGTGTTAAATAAAATGCTTTCTGATTGACTAATTCATTCACAAATAGTGGATACAGATGATATTTTGATGAGGATGTCACTGTAAGTTCACGAATTCAGGACTTTTGTTCAAAGAGAGGTGGGGATGATTTGAGAGACAGCCCCTTTCTTGTTAAATCTACCTGGGATAGCAGAATTTAATGATTAATGGCCTGAATTGCTCTTCTAAGACTCTAGAGCATAAGTAGAAAGCATTCAAATGATCCTAGATCATAAGCAAGCTCAGTATTAGGGGCTAAAGAAAAAGAGAATGAGCATTTACCATAATTTTTAAAACGTTTTTAAAAATGTTATCTATGCCATCTTATATTTACATATACACATGCACACATATACACACATGTGTGTACATATGTGTATATATATGCATACACACACACTATATATATATATATACATATATGCACAGATATGTGTGTGCACATATTGTATTTTTATAAGCAGGAAAGTTCTGTCTGTAATCTGGAAGACCTGAATTCAAATCAGACCTCAGACACTTACTAACTATGTGAACATGGGCAAGTCACTTGAACCCTATTTGCTTATTTATGGAATGGGAACACTGAAGGAGGAAATGGCAAACTACTCCAGTAGCTTTGTGAAGAAAACCCCATGTATAAAGTCCATGGAGTTCAACAGAGTAGGAAATGACTAAACAACAATAATTATACCAAGAAATTGCTAATGTATTATATAAAAATTTGCATTGTTATTACTAGTAGTATGAGTTTTTATGTTGTTTATTCCTTTATTTAAACTTTAAAAGATAATTTTACCAGTATTTTGTTCTTATATCACTTACATTTATATATATATATATATATATATATATATATATATATATATATATATACCCTCTTTATTTCTCTTTCCTAGAAAGCAACATTTCATAACAAATAATACACAAACACATACAAAGTCTGTAGGGTTAAGGAGAGTAGTACAGTACTGAATGACTGAATGAGAACAACATATATACACATGTATACATGTGTGTATGTATTTTAAATATACCTCTGTGTGTGTGTTTGTGTGTGTGTGTGTATCCCTCAGAAATAGGAGAATGTGAGGAAGAGGACATTGCATTTAACATCAATCCTTATCCTTTTCACAGTATTTGTTCTGCTGAATTTAATTATTTGTGAAAGAACCCACGAATATTTGGAGTTTAATAAATTTCCAGTAGAAGATATTTTGGAAGAATTTCAGGAAATTCTGTCTCAATGAGGGTAGGATAAGGGGAAGAGTGTTAAGGGGCTATTAAAGTTCAGTACAGGTGCAGTTCAGGGAGACCAGGGTAGAGAGACCTCTGCACACATAGGGAATTCAGTGGAAGGCTTTTAGGTAAATTGCAGCAATGTTTGCTATTCTGTGCTGGATCAGAAACCAGTGGATCAGCGAACTAGCAGTGAGACCTCAAACACACTTACAGAAGGCTAATAGTGAACCTGAACCCCAACATAAGAAGTAGGACTAAGCCAAAACCAAATAGCATGAGAAGAAAGTCAGCAGAACCAGCCCCAGAGAAGTATGACTCACTATTGCCTGTAGAGGAAGCTTGGGACAATCTCCCCTTTCCCCTAAGAGCAGGTCTCAATCTATAACAATGAGCAAAAAATAAAAAATAAATAAAAGGAGATATCTCCATATGAAGCCTTAAAGGATAATATAAATTGGTCTCCATCTTACAAGGCTCTCTTAGAAGAATTAAAAATGTATTTTAAAAGAGAATTAGAAGAAAATTGGGGAAAGGAAATGAGAGCCCTAGGAAAAAAAACCAGAAATTATCTGAAGAAAATCAATCCTTAAAAAATAGTTTTGGAGAAATGAAAATAGAAAACAACTTCTTAAAAAACAAAATATGTGAAATAGAAAAAAATTCAATGAACAAAACAACTCATTTAAAAATTCAATTGGTGAAATGCAAAAAAAGATTAAAAAGCTAACTGAAAAAAATAAGTAATTAAAAATTAGAATTGAACAAATAAAAGTGACTGTCTCAAGATCTCAAGAATCGGTCAATCAAAAAAATGAAAGGATAGAATAAAATATAAAATAGCTCATCAGAAAAAAACAATTGACCTGAAAAATAGATCCAAGAGAGACAATCTAAGAATTATTGGACTACTTAAAAATCATAATAAAAAAAGAAGCTAGACAAAAAAACTACCCTGATGTTCTAGAATCAGAGGGCAAAATAACGATCACCTTCTGAAAAAGACTCCTAAATGAAAACATCAAGGAATATTATAGCTAAATTCCATAATTATCATATCAAGGAGAAAATATAGCAAACAGCCAAAATGAAACAATTCGAATATTTAAGAGCCACAATGAGGATTGCCCAGGACCTAGCAGCTTCCACTTTAAAGGATCAAAGGGCATGGAATATGATATTCCAGAGGGCAAAGGAACTTGGAATATAGCCAACTATCAACAATCCAACAAAATTAAGCATTACCTGTCAGGAGAAACAGTGGGCATTTAATGAAAAAGGGGGTTTTCATTTATTTTTTATGAAAAGGCCAGAGCTGAACAGAAAATTTGCTCTTCAAAAACAGAACATGACTTTTGGGGATGGAGCAAAGATGGCAGAGAGCAGACACAACTCTCTGTAACCTCCTCTCAGCTTCCCTCAAACCAACAGCAGATTCTGCCTCTAAACTGGTTTTAAAATCAACAAATCCACAAATATTTGGAGTACAACATATTTCTAGAAGAAGATACCTTGGAAGGACTTCAGAACACATTTATTTCAACCAGGCAGGGGGACAGTTTGCCTAACACAGATAGCAGTACAGGGAGACCAGAGCAGGGAGCTGGAGTGGAGGGTGTAGCTTCCATGCACCTGTGGGGCTCCTGTGGGTCTCTTGGGTCAATCTGTCCTGATTGTAAGCAGGTGGTTTGGCAGATCTCCCTTTTGTGGGGGGTAGATTATGAACCACTGAAGAGTGTCAGACCTACCTGCCATTACACAGCACCCTAAAGCAAGCAATCAATCAGCAGAACTATCCAACACTGGAAATCAATCAATGAGGTAAAGGAAAATCCATTTTGTTTTGTTTTCTTTTAACCCTAGAAATGGCTCTGAGGTAAAGAAAAAAGGCATCAATAGAATGTATTTTTAAATAACTATTACTACATTTTAAAAATTGTTTTCATGAATCACATTCGATATCACCATAATATCATTTTCAAGTTCCACTATGTTGCTTCTCCATCTGTCCCTTCTGAAGATCAGGACATATGTTCTCCATTCTTGTGGTCCTTCTCCTGCCCATAATCTCTCAAATATCACTAACATCTAAAAAAACTTATTTTAGCCTTTTCAGTACACCAGTATGGAGTTCATCTAGGTTAGACAATTCAAGCAAAGTAGGGAAAGCAGCCAGGTAGCTTCACACTGTAGCCTAACATATTAGTTTTGAATTTTCTATTGGCTACCTTTATGTTGTTCTTTCCAGTTCAGAGGTCCTTCTACTTTGCAAATAAATCAGAAAGAAACTAAGAATTGATAACTCTGCTTTTTTTCTATCTTCAATTCCATTCAGCAGCAGCCATATCTCTGCTTGAATCTTTCTTTTTGTTTTCTGAAATGAGATAAATTTTTTTCTTATTGTCTTTATTTGTTCTTGCCAACTGAAGCTGCCCAAGAATTAACAAGCTATGCCTCTTTGCACAGTACTATACCACATATTATTCATTGCTGTTCTTTTTTATTTTGTAAATCTGTTAGTTGGAGTTGCCTTTACATCCACATCATTTTCTCCAGATAATTCCCTATTTTCCTCCTACCTAAAATCATTTTTCATTGTCATTTATTTATTTATTGCTGAGGCAATTGTGTTTAAGTGACTTGCCCAGGGTATACAGCTAGGAAGTGTTACATGTCTGAGGCCAGATTTGAACTCAGGTCCTCTTGACTTCAGGGCTAGTGCCCTATTCACTGTGTCACCTAGCTGCCCCCCATTGTTATTTTTGGAATTTAATTCTTGAGATTTTCTCCCACTCTTTCTGGACTAAGTTTTGTTGTAGAATTTTAATTTCCTACCTATATCTTGCTTCTTCTTCTTTTGAATATGAATTCATCATTTTATGAATGAGTAATTTAAGACCTAGAGAAACTTAGTCACTTGTTCAAGGTCATGTAGCCAATTAGTAGTAGTTATAACATGACCCCAATGCTTTTGATAGCAAATCCTGTGTTCTTTGTTTTATGAGCACTTTCTTTTCCTTCTTCCCCTGACAATTTCTCTCCTATCTTTTTTTCCTAGTCTTCATGATCATCAATTATTATTTCCATAGTTCTCCACAATTTTAAATATTTTTCTTTACAACAACACATCTGTTGAAAGAAATAATTAACTAAATTGAGCACATTATTTCCATTTTGCCAATGAGGAAATTGAAACTCAAAAGTAGTCATGAGTCTCCTACTACTCTTTTAAATGCAAGTTCTTATCTCTATCCATGTCAATTTCAGAAATGGCTTTATTTTGCTTTTATTTTAACACGTGGATTTTCACTGAAGTTCAAAAATAAATCATAAACAGTATTTGATTTATTTACATACTTATGTCTTCACTGACCAGAATGGTGTGTGACACATATTAAGTGCTCAACAAATATTTTTTTGTATTTGTTACCCATATATTAAACAAAAACAAATTATAATAAAAGTGAATAATTAAGTTATCAAAGCATGAGTCTACTTTTGGGATCACCAGGATGTTTTCTGTTCCTGGTTTCTTCATTATTCCCAAGGGATCAATTCAGATGTTATAATCCTGCTCCCCTTCTCAGGCTAGCTGAGTCACATTTCCTGTACTTCCACCCTCCCCATTCCCCCACATCTGGCCCAGTATTCTGCAGTTCAGGTTTGGGTGAGTGTCTGTAAATCCCTGGCAGTTGCTATGTTTGTTACAGAAATATATCAAAAATAGGTAATTATAAAGACAAGACCATGGACAAGATTTGTCTATCCTTCCTTGTTGTTTTACTTATATTGTTTATAGACAGAGGTGGCTTAGAGGAAAAAAATATGGACAAACTTTTCCATACTATCTGATTGACTCTTTTCCCTACAATTGTACACCTTTGGGTTTAAGAATACCTAGAAACTGATTAAAATCTTTGTGATTTCATTTAGAGACAATTCACATTAAAGCTAGGATTTTTCCCTAATATCTAACCTATTAATTAAAAGGAAACAATATAACATTAAGCAATATGATTTCTACTTGGATGAAAGTTTAATGACCTTCCAAGTTGGGAGGGAAAAAGAGAACAGATATAATTCTTTGAATTCAGAATAAATGATATCCCATTACCTCTCACATATACCAGTTTCTGTTAATAATAAAAAGAATATAGAAACTATGGTTGATTTATCAATATGTTGTCAATATTCAGATAAGACCTATAATTTGCTTGCAAAGAGCAATTCTGAGAAAAGTTCCATCAATCTTTGGATCTGTGTTTCCAGTCAGCATAACCTAGGTCCTTAGTTAAGGGTAGAAGTAATCTAGCTTCTTAGCCATATAGGACTAGGTTAAAACAATGCAATAAAGTATTCTCTCAATTCCCCCACTTGAAAAATGCTTTCTCATATAGAAATTGGGTTATTTCCATATTTGAATAGAAAGGCAAGTGAGCTAATTCCAGAATTGAGTCAGAAAATAGTCAATGTGGTTCACTTAATTCCCACCATTAACTACTTGTTTTCCTAATCACCTCAATTTCCTCATTTGGAAGGGTTTTGGCTTATCTCCATTATTGATAATGCTTGCTGATGGTATTAGATATATACTGCTTATTTAAGGAAAGCTCCATTTATTCACTATTTAGTGAAAAAAAATCAACAAGCCTTCATTAAATGTTTGTTATGTATGAGGAAATATAGTATTTGCTGGCAAGACAAAAATAACAGGGACACAGTTTTTATTCTCATATGCTTTAATTTTATAGGGGGAGATTATATACACACATGTATATAGATATATGTATATATATATAACATATATATATATGAAGTATATGCAAAATACATACAAATCCTGACTCTTGACAAATCATAAAGCTATTTCATAGATTTATCTGACTTGTCATCAAGTCAAGTCTGAACACCTATATGGTATTTAGGTATCTAGGTGGCACCTAGGTAGAAAGAGTTCTAGACCTGTAATTGAGAAACCCTGACATCAACTGATGCTTCAGACAATTACCACTTGTGAAACAAGTGGGAAAGCAACTTGACATCACTTTGTCTTATTTTCCTCATCTATAAAATGAAAATGATAATAATATCTCCCAGGGTTCCTAAGATAATAAGATAATATATGCAAAATGTTTTGCAAATCCAAAACTGCTATTATCAAAGTCAACAATACAACTTTTTGTTATGTGTTATCTCAGAATATTTTGATAGAAAAAATTTCATGCTACATTTTACTACAAATTACATACTTACTGAATTATATAGCACATCCAACTGCTGGATAACTCCCAGAGAAATATAAAATTACTAGAGAAATTTAAAAATCATGACATTTTATGAATAGAAAAGCATTGTTTTTAGAGGAAAGCCAGATGCCTAAAGAAATAGACATTTGTAAAGAAGAAATGAACTTGGAATTAAATTTCCATTGAAAAACACAAACACATGCAAAAGTGAACCGTATACAGTAATTATTGCAGAATACAAAGGAAAATTAATTTGTGAATATTTCTTGAAGTTCAATTTTATATGTATATACTTTTCATTAATATGGAGAGAGAGAGAGAGAAAAAAAAGAGAGAGAAAAGAGAAAGAGAGAGAGAGAGAAAGAGATGGTAATATTGATTTAAGAATTTAAAAAACATCCTGCAAAATCACAAACTTTCAGAGACCTTTAAAGGCAATTATGTTTAAAGGAAGTTGGCTGGACTAAATATTCTACAGTAATTTCTAATAATTGTCAAACCAGTATTACTATTATTCTATAGGTATTCCCACATACATATATGTATATATATATTCCTATAGGTAATTTTATAGGTAATATTTATCTGTTGCTCCACAGGTAATTCCTGATATCTTCTCCCTCCCTAGGATAGTGAGGTAGTTTTGGAGAGGGAGGCCAACCTTGGCTCATCATGCAATCTTCTAATAAGACCTTCTTCAGTCCTTCCATTTTCACCCTAATTGGAGTCCCAGGCCTGGAGTCAGTACAACACTGGATTGGGATTCCATTCTTCATTTCCTTTATACTAGCAGTGATTGGCAATAGCCTTCTTATCATCATTATCCATTCTGAACGCAGTCTCCATGAACCTATGTACATTTTCTTGACTATACTAGCAGCTACTGACCTGGGTCTCACCTTCTGCATCACACCTAAAATGCTAGCTATTTTTTGGTTGCATGTGAAAGAGATCCACTTTAACTCCTGCTTGGTTCAGATGTACTTTACCCACACTTTCCAGTGCATGGAGTCAGGCATTCTCCTGGCTATGGCATTTGACCGTTATGTAGCCATCTGCAACCCTCTGAGGCACTCAGCTATTATCACCAAGAAAGTTCTTATCAACATCATCCTGGCTGTCACCTTCCGAGCTGCCATTATCATCATCATGTGTCCACTTCTCATTAAGTTGAAACTGAAGATATTCAAGACCACATTCATCTCCCATTCCTACTGTGAGCACATGGCTGTGGTCAGACTGGCAGCTGTAAATACAAAAGCAAATAAGATCTATGGTCTTTTTGTGGCTTTCTCAGTGCTGGGCTTTGATGTAATTTTCATCTTTATGTCCTACAGCCTGATCTTCCGGGCTGTCTTTAAGTTACCTCAGAAGGAAGCCCGCCTCAAGGCATTCAATACTTGCACAGCTCACATCTTTGTTTTTCTTCAATTCTACATCCTGACCTTTTTTACATCATTTATACATAGGTTTGGATTTAATGTTGCTCCCTATGTCCACATTCTCCTCTCTAATCTATACTTGCTTGTTCCACCTTTCCTTAACCCCATTGTCTATGGAGTAAAAACCAAACAAATCCGTGAGGGAATGATTAAAATACTCCACATCAAAGGTACAGCATAAGCTCCTCATTCTCTGCTCAGAAATTTGTTTCTAATCTCACAGGAAAATTTTTTTTGTTTCTTTTCCTGAAGAAACTCTATTATGTTGAATTTTTGCTCCCCCAGGTTTATAGGAATATGGACTGGAAAACTAAAATTCCTTAATATAGGTTGAGCTAGTTTTATTTTTAGACCTAAAGGGGAAAAGATAACAAAGACTAAGAGGGGAATGGAAATAAGCAGTCCCCTAAAGGAAAATAACACCCCCTCATTGAGGGAGAGATCTAGAAAAGGAAACACCATTTGCCAACCTTACTTCTTCATACTAATAATGCTAGTAGGTTGAGCTAATTTTATCATTCAAATCAAGCTACTAGGCTTGAACTAGAGATGCTCACCTCCTCTAAGATTTTGCTAACTACTGTTGCATGCATTACTGTTTTTATCTCTTGACTCTTGAAGTGTTTCCTAGTCTAATTCATAAAAATAAACATCTGCTGGCCTTACTTTTATTATGATAGTATTAATTTTATTTTTGTCTTTTCAACTTATTTATAAGCTTCTTAAGATTATTATTCACATATTTGAAAATACCACCACAATGCTGAACAATGGTAAGGTTTCAAGAAATATTTACAGTATGAAATTCTACTTGGTAACATCCTGATTTTCTACTTTTACTATAGACTTATTCTTTCTGAATTTGTACTTCAGCATCTTCATGAATTTTCATCCATGTTTCCCTCCTTGTTCTCATAGTCTGTCACCTCCACTGTGGCTTCACTTCTGTTCCTTTACCATCTTGACTCTAAAGTCATTAATTTCAATAAAATATTCTGTACTTTACAATCCCTTGATATTTTAAATTTCAGTTAATTCAATATTCTAATCTATAATTCTAGTTTACTCCCAGAATTAAACTATTCTGATCTTTCTCCTGAGCTGTTGAGCACTACTAAATAAAGCCATAATGGGCTTTTTAACAATATACCACAACCCTTTTATTTATCTCTGATTATTTATCATCACAGGGTACTTAGAAGTTTTTATAAAACTTTTTTTCTTTCTCTTTTCAAGCCTCAACTCTACCTTTGTGTCTTTCTATTAATAGCAAATTATTTTCTCATTTTCTGAAACGATTGAATCCAACAATTCTCTTATCTCCCTTCCTCCAAATCTCAAAACCTCTCTATATTCTCCCTAATCTTGCATGATATTCTTCTATTCTTGTTCTCTTCCTAAAAATGTTTCTGTTGTTTTATAATTTTCCTGATTCAACTTTTGTTTCCTTATTATTCTAATTGTAACCATATGTTAGTATCCTATCTTAGTCTTTCTTCTGTCTCAATATTTTTCCATCATTTAGACAATGTGATTTCATGGACAAGTTACTAATCTTTTTGTCACAAGACATGGGTTCAAGTCTCACTATAGAAACCTATGATTTTGTGTTAACTTGGATATCACTTAAATTCTCTGTATCACCATTTATTTAACTGCAAAATGAGGGTGTTTATTCTATAGCTTTTAATTTCTCTTACATCTTCTAATCTGTGTTTCTATAATCTCATCTATCCTTATGGCTTCAATTAAAACCCAATTCAAACGTCTCCAATATCTTTTTTTGTAACTTTTTCTTCCCTAAAGTCCAATACTACATTTCCTATTTCTTACTAGACAAAACCACCAGAATATCTTGCTAAAAACTCCATCTCAACATAATCAAATTCAAATTCATCATATCCTTACTAAGTCACTTATTGCTTTTTAGAGACAGCCAGATGGAGATATGGGCCTTTAGTAGAAAGATCTGAATTCAAATCCAGCCTCCTAGATTTGTGATCTTTGGAAAGTTATTTAAGCTGCTTCCCCTACTCTGCTTTCTTATTGGTAAAGTAAGGAAAATAATGACACTTCCACCCTAGAGCTGTAGTGGGAATAAAAGGAGATGTTGGTAAAGTACTTTATAAGCTTTACATAATGATATAAATGCTATTATTATTCTCTCATCCTCCTTGAAATTTCTAATGACACTAGCATCCTAACAGTTTCTCAAACTCAAAACTTCAGCATTATCAATTCCTCATCTACCACAATCAATTGATTTTCAATTTCTGCTGATTCTTGTTCCACAAAATTTTTTTATTCATTCTCTCTATGTTCCTTATTGATACATAGGAAAAGTAAAAATTCATAAAATTTCTATATTGTCAGGGATCCCTGAGCTCATAGTCCAAGCCATAAGTAATCTACATTCAGTATCCATAGTCCTCTTTCTGGATGCAGATGGCTTTCTCCATCACAAATCTAAAGCAATTAGCCTTAATCATCTTTTTTGAAAAGAACCAAGTCCATCACAATTGATCATCACATAATCTTGTTGCTGTGTACAATGTTCTTTTGGTTCTATACACTTCACTTAGCATTAATTCATGCAAGTCTCTCTGGGCCTTTCTGAAATTATCCTGCTTATTTTTTCTTGTAAAACAATAATATTCTATTACATTCATATATTATAATATATTTTGACATTTCCCAACTGATTTCAGCCATTCCCCAACTTATTAGGTAGACTTTTTTTTCTTTACAAAAAAAATAAACTTCATTTAGAGAAAGATAAAAGAGAAAAGAGGTATTATAGCTATTGTTGGTAGAGGCATAGAGGATAGAGTGCTAGATGTGGAGTCAGGCAGGCCTGAGTTCAAATCCAACCTCAGACATTTACTAGTTGTAAAAGCTATAAATTATATAATCTCTGCTATGTTTAGTTTCTTCCCAGGGTTGTGGGAGATAATTATCTCATATTCATTAAATGAGAATTATAAGGCACTCAATATGGCACCACAACATAGAAAGCTCTATATTAATGCTAGCTATTTTTAAGGGGTTTATTATTGAAGGTTTTTTTTTATTTCCAAAATATATGCAAGGATAATTTTTTTTTAACATTGACCCTTGAAAAACCTTGTGTTCCAATTTTCCCCCTTCTCCTAACCCACTCCCCTAGATGGCATGTAATCTAATATACGTCAAACATGGTAAAATATATGTTAAATTCAAAATAGGCATACATATTTATACAATTATCTTGCTGTAAAAGAAAAATCAGATTAAAAAATGAGAAAGAAAATAAAATTCAAGGAAACCACAACAAAAAGAGTGAAATGCTATGTTGTAATCCACCCTTAGTTCCTACAGTCCTCTCTCTGGATGTAGATGGCTCTCATCATCACAAGATCATTGGAACAGGCCTGAATCATTTCTTTATTGAAAAAAGCCACATCCATCAGAATTGATCATCATATAGTATTGTTGTTGCCATGTATAATGATCTCCTGGTTCTGCTGATTTTCAGTCAGTATCAATTCATTCAAGTCTCTCCAGGCCTCTCTGAAATCATCCTGTTGGTCGTTTCTTACAGAACAATAATATTTCATGACATTCATATACCATAACTTATTCAGCCATTCTCCAACTGATAGGTCTAGTGTGAACATTTCTTTAGCACCTAGGAGCAAGGTGAGACATCTGCCTCAATGTTCAGTTAAAGAAATAGGAGAGAGCAGGGCTTGGTGCTCAAGATGTATCCAAAAAGGAGTGGGATCCTGAAAGTATCGTAGTGCAATCTTCCAGCATCACATATAAATGTGGGGTTCACATCAAGGATACCATGTATAGTGTGTTCCCATGCTTTGCAGCATTCAGGACTCTGACCACATGACTGACACACAACAATGCAGCCTATTTGGCTGCATTGGGTCAAATATTTCAGAGATGCGAGTGGGAGTAGGAAGAAACTACAGGTTAGGGACAGCAGGGCGGTATGTGGTACCAAAAAAAAGATGATCTAGGGAAAGGAGGCCAAAGATTTGAAAAGATAAATAAAGGCCAAGGAAGGCCACCACAGGCAAAAGAAAATGTCATAAACTGAGAAGCATCAGTTGCTACAGTCCTGGGGTGGGGTTCTCCAGGGAATTGTCTGAGACTGAGTAGGATTCTGGAATCAAAACATACTTTTAAGTTTTAAAGTTCAAGGCTTGGCTGGTAGTATCTTGGATGGGTATTTCTTGAATTCCCTGTAGCATTCAGGCATAATGTCTAGTCTCTCATACCCAGACTCAATATTCACTGATTCTCAATGGAAGATTTGAACACTGGTTTTAGGGTCCCAGGGATCCACAGAGATGAGTGTTCATTTATCCCAAAGCTCTTCTGCTGGACCAACTTCAGGTGAGTCCAAGTGGTGGACTGAAAGACCCTAAGCTAAAGGGAAAACAAAAAAAAAACATGAAAATAGGAAATGAGCCCTAAAACAGGTACTGGAGAAATCATCAAGAAAAAACTTGGCTAGCACCTGGAGCATGTTTGGGGAGGGCTAAGTTTAATAAATCTCTGAGATTCTATGTCCTTAACTCTAAAATGAAAGTGATAATAATAACCATATGAACTATTTTAGATGAGATAATATATATAAAATGTTTTGCAATCTATAAAACATTTAAATGTTAGGTACTTTTTATTATAAAAGTGAAAAGAATATTAAAAACAAATTATATATATATATTATCTATATATATATGCACATATATATGCATATCCACATATGTATGTGGGTATATGGTACTGGATAAAACTTGAACTAATTGGTAATTTTATTGCCCATACATAGTTCAAAGTCACAGCTCCAGAGAAGAGAAAAGCTATGGTGGTCAGTCACAGGGGAGTCAAGGACATAATTACAGTTCCAAAACAAATAAGAGTGTGAGCATTTGTGACTGCAGGGGATCAGAGGCTCTTTCTGGCTAATGACAAGAATTCAGGCCAGGAGAGCAGTTGTCATATGTCTCTCAGGATTATACCACTTTGGAAGCATTGAAAACTTACAGACCTGAGAACTAGCTCTGAAAATAGCAGCACAAGAAAACCTGAAGCTTGGCACAGTGTCTCCCCAACCCAGATGAGCAGAGCCACAGGAAACACAGTCAGGATCACACAAGATTTTGTGGCTTTAACATTAAAGGAATGGTGGACTTTCTCCACCCTCTCAGTTGAGAACCTTATTTCATATTTCACTGAAAAAAAAGCCATTTGCTAAAAAAGTCATTGACTCCCTCTATTGAAATAACTAGATAAATTTTAGATTTACTTTCTTGTAGTGTAGTCTCAATTAAGTTTATATAACAAAAATTGATATTCAATCTAGTAATTAAGTAAAATAAAATCATGATAAGATTGTTTAGATATGTGAATAGAAAAGTAACACAGCAAAAAAAAAATCTAAATCAGAGAACATGGCATATAGCAGCCAATACTCCTGAGGCATGGGTTGGGGTGGGGTGCAGTGGAACTAGAATAAAATATAATTGGAAAATATTTAACAAAATAAATAAAAATAAAATATATTAGATTACATTTTAAAACTGCCACTGTGTAGTATGCAGAGATCCTCATATATGGCTCAGTGACTCTGTCTCTAAATGAATAAAGTACTACTAATGTAGAATAAGTAATATAAACATTTCTCCTTAATTCCTTAGTTTGATGGAAATTGTCTCCACTGCCTCATTTGTTTTTTCCATATGCACAAGAAGGCAGAAGTTAACATTTCAGTATTTAAGAGAGAGCAGGAAGGATGAAGAGAAAGAAGGAAAAGAGAGGGTGATTGTGAAAGAGGGTGGTTTCTGAATAATTAAAAAAAACAAGATCAAATTATTAAAAGGACAGTATAGGACTCAAGTAAATATGTGTGGACATAAAAAATAAGGCTTAAAGAAAGAGAAGAAAGAAGTTTGCAAAGCCTGAAAGCAATTACAGAGAAAGGATAAGGGGCAGAACACAGGAAAGGGATGAGTATAATTTGAAGGAGGAGGTCAAAAAGACATGAGTATGGAAGAGTGATAATAGGGAGAAGGAAACTTCATAGATCTTTGGGAATCAGAATATTTTAAGTTAATCAGGGTCTTTTTTTATTGTCTCATATCAGCTCATTCTCCTTTCTTGGGATCATCTCTCTTCATATTTGGGCTTACCCCAAAATTAAGCAAAATGTGTCATTATAGATATACCCAGCTTCATTTGCTAGTTTGTAGCTATCTCTTGAAATTTCTTAAATCCCCCAGGGCAAGGTTAGACATAGAAGCCCCTGCCTCCAAGTCTTCACAAAGAAGTAGAAAAGGAGAATGATACCCTTAAGCCCATGAGAAGAGAAACTTAAATGTTTCATAGCTCATTTCTCCAGGACCAAACCTGATTTGGGGAGCCTTTTATATATACCAAAAAGAGTGATTTCCCACACTCAGGACTCAGAAGAGGTTCCATGAATTCAGGTAGACACAGGTAGAAGCTTAAAGCAGAGAACAGCATTATGGGCAGTCCCATAGAAGTTCCCAGGAAATGAGGTTAAAGTGCTAGAGAATGCTTAATAAGTGGCCAAGCAGCTGAATACAATCAGGAGAAAATGCTTTTTTTTTAACTGATTGATGTCAATTGCTTGGGATTTCATAATACTTGGTTGTTTCTCCTGGGAATTATTAGTCTTCCCTCTTCCTTGGAGTCAAGAAAGCTGCTTAATCTTTAGGGATCTGGGGCCAGTTCTAGGGTGTCCTGGCACTCTTTTCATGAACTTTAATCCCTTTTAGAACCAACCTTTGTCTACCTCTGACCCCACTGCTCATAATCTGGGTGGTATCCACCTGTCTTCTCAAGCTAGGCTTTTATTTGCTGGGTCAAGGATTGGAGCCCTCATCCCAAAGCCCTTGGTATCCAGAGAAGGAGATTGGTGTTCATTCATCCTGAAATTTTTCTGCTGGTCCAGGTCCAGGTGAACCCAGGTATGGGTCTGGCAAATCCCAGGATATGGAAATTGGGAGATGGGGTGGAAAGAGAAATAGAAGTCAGCATGATGGGATCTGAGTTAGGTGGTGGCAGGTTGTTGAGGGAGACATATAATGAAGGACATGGAAAAATGGGTTAGTGTGTTGGAAGGTTGACTTTGAAGTTTCTTTAACTAGTATATAATAATATTGTGTTACTCACTCAACCATTCTGAGCAACTGTTTCTTCATCTGTTATATGATGGGAAAAATACTTATAGGAATTATCTCCTCACAGAGTTATTATGAGGTTCAAGGGAGAAACATTCAAAGTATGTCTCTCTTTGTGTGTATTTATATATATATATATATGTATATATATAAATATACACATAACGAGAGATACGGTGTATGCACACATACACATGCATATATGCTGTTTTTTTTTTCTTTTTAAAGCCTGAACTATCCTTTGCAAGCAGCTAAGCAATACATTTGGTATTACAGGTTTTATTCTCATTCTGTACATGATAAAAATAATGAAATAGATTAATCCATTTTCCCAACTCTACAAAAGTATAATTCAAATAGATCAGGATTCAGAGTAAAAGCTTTTTTGTTGGCCAATGTGCTTTATATTATGCAGTGTGAACATGGACTACAGTCCTTTTAAATGATAATATTAGGGAGAAGAATCATGGTACTATATTCAAGGAGCTGTCCCAGATGCCAAAAAAGTATGGTTTAATGTTTTACCTCAGACAAATGTTGGCTGTCTTATGCCAAAGAAGTCAATTAACCTTTCTGTGCTTAATGACCTCTCTCATTTTACATGCAGCAGATAAGATACAGGCTTGTATTAGCAGGAGATTTTTCATTTGAAATTTTCTTGTCTCAATTAAAAGTCGGGTTTAGTCCTTATAGCTGTCATGGGATAATGGTACACTGTTGTTTTGATGACCTCTGTTGTTTCCATCCTGTAAGTGAAAGAACTGCTCCAAACTTCTCTTCTAATTGCAGAAAGGAAAAAAAAAATACACACATGCTCACACACACACACACAATTTTTCTTTGGGACTTAAATAGTAACAGAAACATTCTGTGGTATTTTAATGAACCATGTCTTGGTTCTCTCATTTAAGTTAACTTTATAGGCACCAATCTTTGATATGAAGAACTGGGACTTTTAAGAAGAAACTGACAGTTATGTCCTAAAATAACAGTTCCAGCACAATAAACCTAACCATCAGGTCAAATTGATCTTTTAACCAAGTGACATGCTGAGTCTGAAATCTGTGTTTTGGGAGAGAAAGAAGTTCCTAAGGAATATTCAGAGAATTATAGCTGCAAATAAATTGTGCTTATAAAGAAGAGTTCAAGGGATGAAAACTACAAACTAAGAAAGAGATAATAGATTGATTATTTTGAGAATATCTCCAATGTTTTGTACCCAGTCACTTTATGTGTAAAAGACTGAACCAACTAAGAGCTAAAGTTTTTGTTTTTGTTGTTGTTTTGTGCTAAGGCAATTGGGGTTAAGTGACTTGCCCAGGGTCACACAGCTAGGAAGTGTTAAGTGTCTGAGATTAGATTTGAACTCAGGTTCTCCGGACTTTAAAGCTGGTGCTCGGTATTTTAACATAATTAACATGTAGTGGATATCCTGCCATCTAGGGGAGGGGTGAAAATTTGTAACAGAAAGCTTTGTAAGGGTTAATGTTGAAGTATTACCCATACATATGTTTTGCAAATAAAAAGTATTAATAAAAAAAAAAGCTGGTGCTCTATCCACTGTGCCACCTAGCTATCCCCTAAAGTTCTTCCTGACAATAAATCCTATATTCCTATGATAAGCTAGACTAAGAGTTAGAATGGAGCACAGGACATAAAAGAAGAAAAAGCTTATTGACATCAAGATATGAAACTCAATAGATCTGAATGCTTGGTCTTCATTTCAGTTGGTCAGTAAAGTTTTCTTGTGGGCTTGGAATTACCTTCCCTAAATGTGTCTAAGCAAATTTTACTACACTGTTTGAAAGAGATTGGATTTTATCAACATTCAGATATTTGGCGCTTACGATCCTCAAGAAGCATACTTTCTTCATGATCCAAATATAGTAAAGTTGAAAGGGCGTCTTCATCACACTATTGGCATCTTGGAGACAGATGTGTACCACCACAGCAACTCAATTATTCTACAAAGAAGTAGAGGGGTTATAATTTATATAGATAGATAGATAGATCTATATCTATATTATAATAATATATGTTACAATATGTAATATATATACATTAAGAGTGTCCATAATAATTGAGTTCCAAATTCTCTTCCTTCTTACAGCTCCGTCATGATTATAAGCAATATGATACCCATTATACATGTCAAGTTATAAAAAAAATTTACATGTGTCATTTTGTAAAACAACAAAAAATTATTAAGAAAAATAAAGAATTTTTTTTAAAAAATATACTTCAATCTTTTCTTTTAGGGGGTGAATAACATTTTTTTCATCATATGTCCTTTGGAATTATTGTATTTGACAGTTGATCATTGCTTCAATATTGCTAGTACTTCATACAGTATTTTCCTGATCTTCATTTCACTTTGCATCAGTTCACATAAGTCTTTCCAGGATTTTCTGAACTCCTCACATCCCTCATCATTTTTTGTAGTACAATAGTTCACTTTCATAATTCTGTATCACAACTTGTTGATCCATTCTCCAATTGATAAGCATTCTCTAAATTTTCAATTCTATTCCACCACAAAAAGAACTGTTATAAACATTTTTACATGCGTAATTTCTGTTCCCTATTATTTGATTTCTTTGGAAACACACAGCTATATAGCCTTCTAGTTATATTTTCAAATTATTCTGCATAATGGTTGAATCAGTTCACCACTCCGCTCACATTGCATTAGTGTATCTATTTTTCTATATACCTTCAAAGAGGTATCATCTTTCTTGTCTGTTATGTTAGCTATTCTGATAGATATGACATGGCACCTAAGAGTTGTTTTAATTTGCTTTTCTCTAACTTTAATTTGTAGCATTTTTCATATGATTTTTCATAGCTTTGATTTCTTATTCAGAATACTTACTGTTCATATCATTTGAGGATGACATATTTTTACACATTTGACTCAGATAACTATATTTGAGAAATGAGAATTTGAACAGAAAAAACTGACTTTAATTTTTCCCCAGCAAAAGTTTAATGCTTTTCTTTAAATTTGGACTGCATTAGTTTTGTTTGTAAAAGCTGTTTATACCTGTTTTTTTGTGATCAAAATTACTTATTTCACCTCCTATGGTCAGTGTATCTCATTTTTATCATAAACTCTCATCTATAAATAAGAAATAACTTTTTCTGTGCTTTCCTTATTTATGACATCACTTTTTATGACTAAATTATGTTCCCATTTATACTTTATTTTGGTATACAATGTTAGATACTGGTCTATGCCTTGTTTCTTTCAAACTGCTTTCCTCTTTTTCCAACAGTATTTGTCAAGTAGTTTGTTCTTCCCAAAAAAACTTGGATTTTGAGTTTATCAAACATTGTTGCTGTGGTTATTTACTTCTCTATATACTTTTTATATAGCAAATCCATTGTACAGATCAAATAATCAATTTCTTAGCCAGCCCTAATTGATTCGGTGAATATTGTTTTGTAATATAGTTTAAAATCTATATATCTAACTAACAGGCTATCTTACTTTACATTTTTTTTGCATTGGTACCTTCCAGATGAATTTTCATTTTTTTTTATCTCCATAAAACAGATTTTTGGTAGTTTGATTTGATAGCACTAACTATTGACTTGATGGCATTAAATAAGGAAATTAATTTTGATGGGATTATCATCATGATCATGATGAACTCATTAGCAAATTTCATTTCTATAGTTGTTTAGATATGACTTTGTATGAGTAGTGTTTTATAAGTGTATTCTTGGGTTTATCTTGCCAAGTAGAATCCAAAATAGTTTATACTGTATGCAAATATTTGAAATGGATTATTTTTCTTTTCCTTCCTGGTTACTCTTGTTTACACCATATGGAAATTCTAAAGTTTGAGAAAGGTTTATTTATATCCTGTGACTTTGCTAAAGTTGTTAATTGTTACAACTACATAGGTTTCTCAAATCAAGCCATCATATATAATCTATCATTTCCTTATTGTCCATTCTCACTCATTCAATTTCTTTTTTTGGTCTTCTTGATATAGCTAGCATTCATTGCACTTTATTGAATTATAATGATCACATTTTCAGAGGATGAAATTAAAACTATTTGTAGTCATATGAAAAGGTGCTCCAAATCACTATTGATCAGAGAAATGCAAATTAAGACAACCCTGAGGTACCACTACACACTTGTCAGATTGGCTAAAATGACAGGAAAAGATAATGATGAATATTGGAGGGGATGTGGGAAGGCTGGGACACTGATGCATTGTTGGTGGAGCTGTGAACGGATCCAGCCATTCTGGAGAGCAATTTGGAGCTATGCTCAAAAATTTATCAAACTGTGCATACCCTTTGACCCAGCAGCATTTCTATTGGGCTTATATCCCAAAGAAATCATAAAGGAAGGAAAGGGCCCCACATGTGCAAGAGTGTTTGTGGCAGCCTTTTTATTTTTACATATCAATTTGATTTAAAAAAAAAAAACTGATGTGGACAATTATGCTGATTGCTTTCCTAATATTGAACCATTTCAGAAATCCCAGTATAAATCCAGTTTTATTATAGTATATTATGCTCATTATATATTATTGTACTCTCTTTGCTAATATTCTTCTTAAATTTTTTGCATGAATATGCCTTAGATAAGTTATTACGTGTAATTTTTATTGCATCATGATCTAAGAAAAAACGCATTAACTATTTCTGCCTTTCTGTACTTGATTTTGACATATTTATGCCCCAATACATGGCCAATTTTTGTATAGATTCCATGTACTGCCAAGAAAAAGGTATATTCCTTTCTGTCTCCATTCAGTTTTCTGCAAAGGTCTATCATCCCTAATTTTTCTAAAATTCTATTTACCTCCTTAACTTCTTTCTTATTTATTTTGTGGTTTGATTTATCTACTTCTGAGAGAGCAATGTTGAGATCCCCTGCTAGTATAGTTTTGCTGTTTAATTCTTCTTGCAGTTTTCTTATCTTCTCCTCTAGGAATATGGATACTATACCACTTGGTGCATTTATATTTAGTATTGACATTACTTCATTATCTATGATACCTTTAAGTAGGGTGTAGTTTCCTTCCTTATCTCTTTTAAATAGACCTATTTTTGCTTTTGCTTGTTCTGAGTTCAGGATTGTTACCCCTGCTTTTCTTACCTCAGCTGAAGCATAATAGATTCTGCTCCTGTCTTTTACCTTTACTCTAAATATATTATTATTTTAAATGAATTTTTTGTAAACAGTAAATTGTAGAATTCTGGCTTTTAATCCAGTCTGCTATACATTTCCATTTTATGGGAGAGTTCAACCCATTTATATTGACAGATAATATTAATATGTCTGTATTTTCTGCCATCTTCTATATCCCCAGTTGTATTTTTTCTCCCGTTTCCCTCTTTCCCTTCTCCCCAGTATTTTGTCACTGATCACCCCATCCCTCAAACAGCCCTCCCCTTTTGCACCCCCATTTTTATACCTTTCCCCTTCTACTTCTGTTCTCCCTTCTATTATCCTCCCCTCTTCCTTTTCCCCCTACCCCTCCCATTTCCCTATAAGGTAAAGCAAGCTTCTCTATGTAGCTAAATGTGTCTGATATTCTCTCTTTGAGCCAAATCTGATGAAAGCAAGACTCACATAATGCTCAATTCTCTGTCCTCTTTCCCCCAATTGCAATAGGTATTTTTTGCCTCCTCATGACCATTTTAACTCCATTTTCTTATTCTTCCAGCAGAATCACCATTCCTCTTCTAATTTATTTTTAAAATCATCACAATGAAATCAAATTATGCCTGCATCCTCTAAATATACCCATAACAGAGTTACAGATCTCAAGAGTTAAACATATCATCTTGCCATATAGGGATATAAGCTTTATAACTTTTAAAAGAATTTTTTTTCTTTCTTTTTTACTTTTTTATGCTTCTCTTGAGTTCTGTATTTGAAGATCAGATTTGCTATGCAGCTCTGGTCTTTGCATCAGAAATAGATGAAATTCACCTATTTCATTGAATATTTATCTTTTCCCCTGAAAGATGGTGCTCAATTTTGCTTGAAAATTGATTCTTGACTGCAATCCAAGTCTCTTTGCTTTTCAGAATATCAGATTTCATGCCATTCAGTCTTTTATAGTGGAAGCTGCTAGTGAAAAGTCCTGATTGTGGCTCCTTGATATTTAAACTGTTTTCTTCTGGCTATTTGCACTATTTTTTCCTTGATTAGATAATTCTGCAATTTAGCTGCAATGTTCCTTGGAGTTTCCATTTTGAAATCTTTTTCAGGAAGTGATTGGTGAGTTCTTTCAATGGTTATTTTACCCTTTGATTCTAGGACATCTGGGCAGTTTTCTTTGGTGGTTTCCTTAAAAATGATATCTAAGCTCTTTTTTTCAATCATGGTTTTCAGGAAATCCAATAATTCTTAGATTGTCTCTCCTAGATCTATTTTCCATGTTTTTACAATGAGTTATTTTATATTTTCTTCTATTTTTTTTGGTTTTGTTTGATGGACTATAGAACTCTCATTGATTCATTCACTGACATTTGTTCAATTCTAATTTTTAATGAATTGTTTCCTTCAGTTAACTTTTTTTAATCTCCTTTTGCATTTGGCCAGTTGAACTTTTATATGAAGTGTTTTGTTTATTGTATTTTTTTCCATTTCACAGATTTTGTTTTTTAATGAATTGGTTTCCTTTTTTATACTTATTTTGTAAGAAGTTATATGCTTTTTCCATTTCATCAAGTCTATTTTTAAGAAGTTTTCTTCAGATAATTTCTGGGTTTTCTTTTCCATACCCTCTTGCAAAAATCCCATTTTTCCCCCATTTTTCTCCTAACTCTCTTTTAAGATTCTTTTTGAATTCTTCCAAGAGAACCTTGTGAAATGGGGACCAATTCATGTCATCCTTTGGGGCTTCATCTGGTGTTGATTTGCCTTTAGGATTCTCAGGACTTGAGGTCTGTTTTTCTCTTTCTCCATAAAAGTTGTCTATACTCAGAATTCTTTTTTTGCTTTTTTTTGCTCATTTTTTTTAAGGTTGAAATCTGTTTTTAAGGCAAAGTGGTGACAGCCACCTTAGTTTGCAATCAGGACAGAGTAAACTAAGAGCCTCATAGTGCAGGGATGCAGCAATGCCCTGGCTTCCCACCCTGGCTCCTGCCTCAGGCTCTCTGCACTATGATCTAGGTCAGCAGCCTCTCCCCATACCTGATTAAAATAGGATTTTTCTGAACTTCTTTCAAAATATATTCTTCTGGAAATTTGTTGTATTCTAAACATTTGTGGATTCTGTCACTCCAAAGCCAGTTTTGAGGCTTAATTTTCTCTTTATTTGAGGAAGCTCAGATAAGGTCACACAGACACTTGTCTCCTCTCCATCATCTTTGCTTTAGATAAGTTGATCCATAGTTTTATTTTTCTGTTTTTGTTCTCCTTTATTTATATACTGAAACTATATTTGAGTCATATAAAGAATTTTATAGAAACCTGTCTTTATTTTCTCAATTAATATGTTTGCTATTAGAATTAATTATTCTTTAAACAATTGGTAATTATCACTTACACATTCACTACACTGAAGATTTTTCCTTAGGGAGATTATTTATAGTTTATTTATCCCCTCCCCCTAATAGAATGATTTTGTGATTTGTGTTCTATTTTTGCTTTGGTTCATTTGGTAAACCTATTTTTCTAATTATTTGCCCACCTCATTTAGTTGATCAGTTTCATTGGCATATAATTGGACAAAATAATGACTTCCAATACCTTTACTTTATATTCATTGGTGCTGTATTACTCATCATTTTTGATACTAGTGATTTAGTTTCCTTTTTTAAATCAAATAAATAACTGATTTATGATTTTGCTGTCTTTTTGGTAAAAAACATATTAGGTTTTATTTTTTAAAACTTTCAATCTTTGAATCTGTCCTTGGTTTTCGGTATTATTTTAATATTTAAGTAAGGAATTTTAACTTGTTCTTTTGCTAGGATTTATTTTTTGTTACTTGCCCAATTTCATGATTTTTTCATTCTCCATTTTACCAATGTAAATATTTAGAAATATAAATATTTCCCTAACTACTGCTTTGCATCCCACCAATTTCTGGTATGCTACCTCCTTGTTATCATCTTTCATGAAGGTATTTGTTGTTTCTGTGCTCTGGTTCCTTATTCACTCACAATTAAGTATTAGATTATTTAGGTTCCAATTTGATGCTTCTAAGACTTCTTATTAAATGTAATTTTGGGCTACTATTATCCAAACAAGATGCATGTATTTCTGCTTTTTCTGCATTTATTTTTGAAGAGTTTTTTTTTTTGGGGGGGGTTGAAGATATTATATGTAGCTAAGTGAGAAATTATACTTTTTGTATTTCAATTCGGTTTTCTCAAGAAATATGTCATATGTAGATCTTAAAAAATTCTATTCATATCCTCAACTCCTTTGTAATTTATTTTATGGTAATTCAATCACATTCACAATTGTGATTAGTAACTATTTATCTCCATCCTATTTTTATTTCTATTTCTCTGTGTGTCTGTTTGTCTGTCTCTCTCATTGTTTTACTCTTTCCATTTCTCAGAAATTTGCTTTGAATCTGATCACTAACTTCCTTAATTTGCCCTCCTTCCTATTGTGATCAGCTTTTTTCTTAAGACCTTCCTTTCCTGTTAGTTAAGAGGGATTTCTATATTCAAATAAGTATGTTTATATACTTTCCTCTGAAAACATTCAGATAAAAATTGTCTGTCCCTCTTCCATTTGTCCTTGCCCTATACTGTTCTTGTCTCATTCATGTGAGATAATTTTCCTCATTTGTCATCTCCATTCCCTCTTCTCTTAGTGAATTACTCTTTCTCAACTTTCCCTTTTTTAAATCATCCAAATATAATTGAGTTCCACACATGCCCTATGAAGATTCTTTTATTTGGCCATATAATGATAAAATTCTTTGGAGTTATATGTATCATCTTCCAATATTGGAATGTAAACAGATTAATCTTATATCTCTTATAGTTTATCTTTCATATTACCATTTTATCCTTCTCTTGAGTCATGTTTAAATGTCAAATTTTTCTTTCAGCTGCCAATCCTTTAACATAGAAGCTATCGAATCTTGTGTAATCCTGATTTTGACTTTAAAGTTTTTGAATTGGCATTTTTTGGCTATTTGAAGTATTATTAATTTGATCTGGGAGTCCTGCGATTTGATTTTAATATTCTTGGCAGTTTTCATTTTAGGATTTCTTTCAGGAAGTTATCAATGAACGCTTCAAATTTCTATTTTGTCCTCTGATTCTATAATGTCTGGATATTTTTCCTTTATAGTTTCTTGAAATATATCTCAATTCTTCCTTTCGTTGTGGCTTTCCAATAATTCAATAATTCTTAAATTATCTCTTCTTTATCCATTTTCCAGGTAAGTTGTTTATTTGCTTTTTTTCTTATGCTGTATTTCACATTTTTTTCTATTTTTAATTCTTTGACAGTTTTATTCTATCTTGGTGACTAGTGGAATTATTAGTTTCTATTTCACTAATTCTAATTTTTAAAGTTTTTTAATGAGGTTCTTTACCTTTTCTTCTCATTTGACAAATTTTGTATTTTTAAGTAGTGATTTTCTCCAATGTTTTGTATCTCTTTGACAGAACTTGTAATTCTTTTTTTCTCATAATTTTTTTGTATTACTTATTTCTTTTCCCAATTTTCTTCAACCAATTTTTTGATTTTTAAATCAGTTTTCTTCTTTTTTATATCTTTTTTAGATCTTCTAAGAATTCTCACTGTTCATATGTCCAATCTTCATTTTTTAATCTATGATTTTGCTTGTATGTTTTTCACATAATTGTCTTCTAAGTTTGTCTTGATCTTTCCTGTCACCAAAGTAGAATATAATGTCATATCTTTTTTCTTTTTCTTTTTCTTTTGCTATTGGCTCATTTTTTGGTAATCTACTTCTTGATTTTAAACTTTGTTAAAGACAGGCTCTGTTCCTATCATATGATGGAGAAGGTGGGATGGCTATTACAAATTTCATTCAGTTCTTTCCATCTTGATATTTTCCTCTCTAGTACGGGGACTCTGTAATTCTTTTGTACTTCCAAAATTTTGTGATTCAAAGAGAGGTGTGTTCACTGTTCTGATCTGTGTTTGGCCTTGTTTTAATGAAATTTAATTAAGGTAAATTGAGGTACAAAAGTCTGAGCATGTTCTAATTATAACAAAGAGTGAATAAGCCAATGAATTAGACATCATGTTCCTCAATAAAGGTAAGAAACTGAATGTAGGGAATGACACTATTTTATATTTTGGGGAAAGCTAAAAACGTGAAGCTTAGCATCATAGATAGAAGAAACTACAACTGAGAATGAGGGTTCATTCCCTCCCATGACTAAGAAATATTAATTATTTGAGTCCAGATCTATCTGCAAAGACAGAGATGACAAACCAAACTTCTTTGGATGACACACCAGATTCCCTTGAAGAATAGTTTGGTGGTGAAAACATAGTAGCTCTGATTAATGTAATATGAAAAGTCCCTTCCTTTTTGACAATTTCATCCATTATTAATATTTTCTCTCTCCAACACACAATTATTTAACCTCTTATCAATTTTTAATTAATTTTATGCTCTACTTATTCCAATATTTATCTTTTTATACCTAATTTTTTTTTTTTGCTGAGGCAATTGGGGTTAAGTGATTCACCCAGGGTCACACAGCTAGAAAGTGTTAAATTTTTGAGGTCAGATTTGAACTCAGGTCCTCCTGATTTCAGGGCTCATGCTCTATCCATTGTGCCCCCTACCTGCCCTTTTTTATACCTAATTTCTATGAGACTTATGGGTCCAGAAACTGGCTCTTACTTGTCTTCTGACCTGTCCCAGGGGACAGGAATAATGCTTTGTACACTACAGATCCATAAAAATTGTCCACTGAATTTAATTGATTCAGTAAGTGTTTACTATTTTATTGAATCTGTAAACCACAACTCAGAGAAGTTTCTTGGAAAATTATTAAACAAGTGGTCAAGGGATATGAACAGGCAATTTTTAGATGATGAAATTAAAACGATCTCTAGTCATATGAAAAGTTGCTCCAAATCACTATTGATCAAAGAAATGCAAATTAAAACAGCTCTGAGGTACCACTACACACCTGTCAGATTGGCTAAAATGACAGGAAAAGATAACGATTAATGCTGGAGGGGATGTGGGAAAACTGGGACACGGATACATTGTTGGTGGAACTGTGAACAGATCCAACCATTCTGGAGAGTAATTTTGAGCTATACTCAAAAAGTTATCAAACTGTGCATACCCTTTGAGCCAGAAGTGTTTCTATTGGGTCTATATCACAAAGAGATCTTAGAGGAGGGGAAGGGACCTACATGTGCAAGAATGTTTGTGGCAGCCCTTTTTGTAGTGGCTAGAAACTGGAAACTGAATGGATGCCCATCAATTGGAGAGTGGCTGAATAAATTATGTTATATGAATGTTATGGAATATTATTGCTCTGTAAGAAATGACCAGCAGGACAATTTCAGAGAGGCCTGGAGAGACTTGTATGAACTGATGCTGAGTGAAATGAGCAGAACCAGGAGATTATTATACATGGCAACAACAATACTATATGATGATCAATTCTGATGGACATGGTTCTCTTCAACAATGAGATTGCATTGTTTCCTTTCTCTGATTTTCTTTTTTTTTCTTGTAGATAGGATTTTTCTTGCACAACTTGTCAAGTATTTCAACATTATTAACATGTAGTGAACTTTCTGCCATCTAGGGGAAGGGAGGGGATTTGGGGTGAAAGTTGTAATGGAAAGCTTTGTAAAGATCAATGCTGGGGAACTACCCATACATATGTTATACAAATAAAAAGCTTTAATTAAAAAAAAGAAGAAAATTACTAAACAAAATCATTCCAGTTCACGATACTTTTTTCTCTCTTAATTTCAGGAAATTAACTAAAGTATCCAATTTGTCTGGGAGGTATAAATGAAGATAGAGAACACCATCATTTCATATCAGAAACTTGCCAGATGAGAACTTCAGAAACAATGCTACTTCATGGACAAGGTTAAGAAAATGAAGCAAAATAGCCTAAAGAAAGATTCCATGAGTCAGAAAGCTGCAGACATCTATTAAAAAAACTCTTCATTAGGTCATTGTATGGACACATGTACCAGTGAAATTTTGTGTGTTAAAGCTTGCATAAATGACACACCTGTAGACAGCATTTTTCTCACAAGTTACAATGTTATTAATATCAGATACCACAGAGGAAAAAGAACATAAAAATATCATTATTGTATGAAAATATTTACCAAAAAGTCAAAGTTTAATGTTCATCAGAGTGTAAATATAGAAAATAAATCCTATTTATGTGGCAACTGTGGTAAAGAATTCATGCAGAAATCAAAACGTAATGATCATCAAATAAACCATAGAAAAGAAGAGTTCTATATGTGTGATGAATGTAAAAAAGGATTCAGTTGGAAGTCAATACTTCATGAAATAGTTCACACTGGAAAGAAGTGTTAGATATATGAAGAATGTGGGAAAGGAATTATTCAAAAATCAAAAGTTAATGATCTTCAGAAAATCCACACTGGAAAGAAGCCCTATAAATGTAATGAGAATAGGAAAAATATCAGCGAAATGTCAATACTTTATACTGGCCAAACAATACACACTAAAGAGAAACCCTTTAAATGTGATGATTGTGGGAAATCATTCAGTAATGAGTCAATACTTTATTATCATTTCAAAGTCCATGCTGTAGAGAAGGCCTATATATGCAAGAAATGCAAGAAAGAATTCATTAAAAAATCAAATCTTCAGGAACACCAAAAAGTCCACACTGGAGAAAAACCCTATATGTGTGATGAGTGTGGGAAAAGACTCAAACATAAGTCATATCTTCATAAGCATCAGAGAGTACATACTGCTGAGAAACCCTATATTTGTGATGAGTGTTTCAAATCATTCAGATGGAAATCAAATCTTCGTGAACATCAAAAAATTCACAGTGGAGAGAAACCCTATATTTGTGATCAATGTGGGAGAGAATTCAGACAAAAGTCAAATCTTCATGAACATATGAGAATACACAGTGGAGAGAAGCTCTTTGTATGTGGCGAGTGTGGGAAAAGATTCTTTCGTAATTCAAATCTTCAGAAACATAAAAGATCCCACACTGGAGAAAAGTCTTTTGATTGTACTGAGTTACAGAAAAATTTCAGCCAAATGTCAATACTTCATGCTCCTCAGATGATTCACAATAGAGAAAAACTCTATAAATGTGATGAGTGTGGGAAATCATTCAAAAGTAAGTTAAAACTTCATGATCACCTGAAAGTCCACACTTCAGAGAACCCTTATATTTGCAAAGAATGCAAAAAAAGTTTCAAAAAACAGTCAAATCTTCATGAACATCAGAGAATACACACTAGAGAGAAGCCCTTTTTATGTGATAAATGTGGGAAAAGATTTGTTCGAAATTCTAATCTTCAAAAACATCAGAAGGTCCATTATGAAGAAAAGCCCTACATATAAAGACTGTGGGGAAAAAAATTCATAAGGAAATCAAATCTTTATAAACACCATAAAATTCATATGAGAGAAATAAGTATGTGATGAATGTAGGAAATATTCAGATGCAAGGCAAAACTTAGTGGCCATCAGAAAGTCCATACCTGAAAATTATTCTATGTTTGACCATTTACTTAATGGGTATGTAATTCAGATAAAATTTAATACATTATAACCAGAAAGTAAAAATTGTGATTAAAGCCTTATTTTTGACAAGTGCAATGAAATGATTGAGCTGAATTTAATATTTTAAAATTAAAAGAGCCCACAATAAATAAACTCTACATATGTAATGAATGTGAAAATGTGTTAAGTCAAAACTTTATTACCACCAGAGTTCACAATACTGAGAAGTCTTATATGTTTGGTGAATTTAGGAAAATCTTCATATGAGAGTTATCTCTTCTTTACATGAAAGTTTTCTTACATGATAAATTATTTAAATGTTTCATTTACAGGTTGACATATTCATAATGAAATCTAACTTAAGTAACAACCTTCAAATTCAGTCACTAAAGAAATGCATTAACATGTTGCATTCAATTAGTTCAGACAATAAATCCATTTTTCTAATCATGGACCTTTTAATGATTTGCTCTTTCAGTAGAATATTAAATTCATGAAATTTATATTCCAGCAACACTGCACTCTGAAACCATTTGTCTTGAGAAGAAAATACTATGCTGTCTCAAATGTACCTAGTGCTATCTTGGACTTATGCCAAAGTCACATAGCTGAGTTGGAATTTATTTTACCATCTTAAGAGTGAATGGGATAGCATTGCTCTGTCATTCAAATCAGATATTTGCTTTCCCTGCTAATGATCTCCCCCATCCCTATTTTCTCATGTCTCCCATTCCAGACTTTTTCTAGTTGTATTGTCATTACCATTCTGGAATTATGTCAAATAGCAATTGAGAGAATGCTTTACCCCTTCAATTATTCAGAGACCAATGTTAGCTGTGTAAAAATTTATTCTATGCTTAAATTTTATGGAATTTTAGAATAAATAAATTATATACTATTCACTCTCATATTTTATGCTTTGCTACTAAAACAATAATCTTAATTATTGCCTTAAACTTGAATCATGCTTGATTATCTGGTTTAAACTTAACTTGACCATAATGAATAATTTCTGCATAAATTGCTAAAATATTATTGTGAAAACAACAAAATAAATAAGAAAGAAGTTAGGGAGGTAAACAAAATATTAGAAAATGGTATGATAGATCTTTGGAGAAAATTGAATGGAGACATAAGGCAGTTTACTTTTTTCTCAGGAGTTCATGGAACTTACACAAAAATTGACCATGTGTTAGAGCGTAAAAACCTCAAAATCAAATGCAAAAAAGGCAGAAATCGTAAATGAATCTTTTTCAGATGAAGATGCAATAAAAAAAATCACATGTAATATAAGGCCAAAAGAAAATAGACCAAAAGTTAATTGGAAATTAAACAATCTAATTCTAAAGAATGAATGGGTGAAAGAACAAATCATAGACACAATCAATAATTATATCCAGGAGAATGACAATAATGAGACAACATACCAAAATTTGTGGGATATGGCCCAAGTGGTTATAAGGGGTAATTTTATATCTCTAGATACTTACTTGCATAAAATAGAGAAAGAGAAGATCAATAAATTGGGCTTACAATTAAAAAAATCTAGAAAAAAAGCAAATTAAAAACCCTCAATTAAATACAAAATTGGAAATTCTGAAAATAAAAGGGGAGGTTGATAAAACTGAAAATAAGAAAACTATTGAATTAATAAATAAAACTAAGAGTTGGTTTTATGAAAAAAAAGATCAAAATAGATAAGCCTTTAGTTAATTTGATTAGAAAAAGGAAAGGGGAAAATCAAATCGTTAGTTTGAAAAATTATAAGGGACAACTATTCTCCAATGAAGAAGAAATTAGAGCAATAATTAGGAGTTACTTTGCCCAAATTTATGCCAACAAATTTGATAATCTAAATGAAATGGAGGAATATCTACAAAAATATAGATTGCCCAGGTTAACAGAAGAGGAAATAAATTATTTAAATAATCACCATTTTAGAAAAAGAAATACAACAAGCTGTTAATCAACTCCCTAAGAAAAAAATCTCCACCAGATGGATTTACATGTGAATTCTACCAAACCTTCAAAGAACAATTCCAATACTATATAAACTATTTAAAAGAATAGGGAAAGAAGGTGTACTACCAAATTCCTTCTATGATACAGATATGGTGCTATGGATACCTAAACCAAGTAGGGTGAAAACTAAGAAAGAAAACTATAGGCCAATTTCCCTAATGAATATTGATGCAAAAGTTTTATATAAGATATTAGCAATGGGATTACAAAAAGTCATCCCC
>JAJPUD010007437.1:76895-107720 GCA_023553655.1 Myrmecobius fasciatus | reverse complement strand
ATTAAGACAACTCTGAGGTACCACTACACACCTGTCAGATTGTATAATGACAGGAAAAGATAACGATGAATGTTGGAGGAGATGTAGGAAAACTGGGATACTAATACATTGTTGGTGGAACTGTGAATGGAGCCAACCATTTTGGAGAGCAATTTGGAGCTATGCTCAAAAAGTTATCAAACTGTGCATACCCTTTGACCCAGCAGTGTTTCTACTGGGTCTATATCCCAAAGAGATCTTAGAGGAGGGAAAGGGCCCCACATGTGCAAGAATGTTTGTGGCAGCTATTTTCATAGTGGCTAGAAACTGGAAACTGAAGGGATGCCCATCAATTGGGGAGTGGCTGAATAAATTATGGTATGTGAATGTTATGGAATATTATTGCTCTGTAAGAAACGATCAGCAGGACGATTTCAGAGAGGCCTGGAGAGACTTGCATGAACTGATGCTGAGTGAAACAAGCAGAACCAGGAGATCATCATACACAGCAACAACAATATTACATGATGATCAATTCTGATGGACATGGCTCTCTGCAACAAAGAATTGTCTCAAACCAGTTCCAATTGTTCACTGAAGAAAACCATATACACCCAGAGAGAGAGATATGAAATATGGACCACAACATAACATTTTCATGTTCTCTATTGAGGTTTGCTTGCATTGTGTTTCCTTTGTCTGATTTTCTTTTTTTTTCTTGTAGATAGGATTTTTCTTGCACAACTCGTCAAGTATTTCAACATTATTAACATGTAGTGGACTTCCTGCCATCTAGGGGAGAGGAGGGGACTGGGGGTAAAATTTGTAATGGAAACCTTTGTAAAGATCAGTGCTGGGAACTACCCATACATATGTTATACAAATAAAAAGCTTTAATAATAAAAAAGACCAGCAATATGATTTCAGAGAGGCCTGGAGAGACTTGCATGAACTGATGCTGAGTGAAACAAGCAGAACCAGGAGATCATTATACACGGCAACAACAATACTATATGATGATGAACTCTGATGGTCATGGCTCTCTGCAACAAAGAAATATCTCAAACCAGTTCCAATCATTCAGTGAAGAAAGCCATATACACCCAGAGAGAGGGATATGAAATGTGGACTACCACATAACATTTTCATGCTCTTTATTGATGTTTGCTTACAGTGTGTTTTCTTTCTCTGATTTTTTTTCTTGTAGATAGGATTTTTCTTGCACAACAACTTGTCAAGTATTTTATCATTATTAACATGTAATGGACTTCCTGCCATCTAGGGGAGGGGTGGGGACTGGGGGTAAAATTTGGAACGGAAATCTTTATAAAGATTAATACTGAGGAATTACCTATACGTATGTTATACAAATAAAAAGCTTTAATTAAAAAAAACAATGTACTGGGGAGACAAAATGAAATAGCCATATAGAAATATTGTGGAATTCACAACATAATATAATCTCCTTGAAGCCAGAGATAGTTTTGGTTTTGTCTCTAATGTGCCAGTGCTTAAACATACATAGAATTAAATTTCCTTAAATAGCTCCTTTTCATCATATCCTAGCCTGATATAATATTTATTTACTAAGATATTATTTAGGAGCTTGTAGGTGGATAAAGGAGTACTTCAATTCACATCTTTTTTCTCTCCTTCCTTTCCTTCCTTTTTCCTTCCTCCTCCTCCTCCTCCATTTCCTCCCCCTTCTCCTCCTCCTCCATTTCCTTCTCCTCCTCCTCCATTTCCTTCTCCTCCTCCTCCTCTTCTTCCTCCTCCTCTTACTCTTTCTCCTCCTCCTTCTTTTTATTCTTTTTCTTCTTCCTTTTCTTCTTTTTCCTTTTCTTCTTCTTCTTCTTCTTCTTCTTCTTCTTCTTCTTCTGCTGCTGCTGCTGCTGCTGCTGCTGCTGCTGCTTCTCTCTGCATGTCTCTCTTTCTTTGTATCTTTCTGTCTCTGTCTTTTTATCTCCCTTTCTCTCCCTCTTTCCCTTTCCCTTTCCCTCTTCCCCCTCTCTCTCCCTATGCTCCCTCCATCTTGCCATAAGGAATATATGTTCCTTTCTTTTGTAGTCATCCTTTATTTGTAGTTTTCTTCTTCTTTTTTTGTAGTTTCTCCTCAAGCATAGGAGTCTAAACAGTGACTATGAAAGACTTTTAAAAAGTTGCTACTTTAGAAGCCTCAAGATCCCTTAGGAAATATCAACTATAGTACAGAAGAAAGATCCTTTGAACAAAGAGATTGGGTTCCTCCTATTATTGATAGTAAATTAGAAATGATGACTGCATAGGAATTACTATATAGTAGTATGTCCTGCTTACGCTATCATCATGCCTGAAATTCTCACATTACAGGGTAGGGAGCCTTTACTTTTGGACTTACATATAAAGACATTGATTCCATGGGAAATTGGTCTCTACAGAGAAAGGTCATATACTTTTTGCAATTCTCTGTATCTATAGCTATCTGCATCTATATTACTACTGTAGTTGTAGTTACTACATAGTAGTTACTACAGAACTTCTTGGAGAAAATGTATACCAACAAGATTTCTGGCCCAGCTTGCCAGATGGTATTTGCCTTGAGGAAGTTGTTCAGACAATATACAGAGTAGAGATGAAAATTAAATGACCATTCAGTTATCTAACTAAGAGCTCTATGTTTTCTTATATTTTAAAAGTATCAATTTTCTGAAAAAGATGTTTCATCCTTTTTTTAGTCTGTCAATTTGCACTTAGGAATCTTTTAAGATTTAAATATTTCTATTATGAGGAAGAAATAAATAGGTGTTGTATATCTTATCTACACTGTATACTGTGTAACTTTCTCCCCTTTTGCTAATTCTTTAGATAGGAGCCAAATTTGATCTTTAATTAGCTTTCTCTGAGTATATAGTGTGACAATGTCCACCACTTTCTATTGATTGGTTGGGGGGTATACAGATGTGGAGAGTTATAAAAAAGAACCTGATCCATCCATGACAACAGAGGCCAGAATTAACCACAATAGATATATGTCTCTAGAGGAAAAAGT
The DNA here is from genome assembly GCA_023553655.1 of Myrmecobius fasciatus. Lineage (NCBI taxonomy): Eukaryota > Metazoa > Chordata > Mammalia > Dasyuromorphia > Myrmecobiidae > Myrmecobius > Myrmecobius fasciatus. The sequence goes on along the minus strand of JAJPUD010007437.1, from coordinate 104,713 downwards.
CCCTTCCCTGTGACCTGAGAGTTTCAGACATGATAATAGAGTGAGCAGGAAAGATATTTTGGACCCAGATAGCTTTTCTAATATCAGTGTGATGAATGGATATTTTGCCTTAGGCATTTCTTGCAAGATGCAACTCATTCTGAACTTTAATTTTCCCTATGCTGTTCATAAAAGACAATTTTGTATTCATTTCCCATAATCTTTGGTTTCCACATTTTATAGATCTTTCTAAAAAGATAAGTTGTCCATTTACATCTCTTTAAACAGTTAATCCATTTTTTACACATTGGAATTTTTCTATTTACATTTTCATAAATTCATTCTAGAAAAGTTACCATCCTAACTGGACAGATTTCCTTTATAGAATTTTAGGCCATGCTATCCTAGCTAAGTTTTCCCTTTCTTTAAAATAATTCTTCATAAAGATAGTTTATATATCAGACTCAGTCTTCAAATTATAAAATACAATAATCTTTGTTTCTGTGTTAGAAAATAATTTTTTTATTAAGTAGAATCATGCTCAGAAAAGCATTTCCTCTTGTCACTTCTGCCTCTCAAAGGATAAAATTAGCATTATGGCAAACTAAAATATGTTTAAAAATTTTTGTAGGAGTTTCAATAGATATCCAGATAAGCAAAGTTTATAATGTCTTTGCACCAAGCTTATGAGTTGTTTTCCTGAATTCTTTATATATTTCTTCCTTCTGTTCAGATGATCTATAATACACCTAAATGGCAATGTTGCTTTTTTCTCTATTTTTCTTCATCCAAATGCTTTTCTTTAAACTCTTCTTCAAACATTCCTAGATTTCCTTCATGAATGTATTTTTTTCAATATACATTATTATCTTCCTTTTATTTGTGCTATTCTTTTGTGAGTATGTATGTGTGTGTGTGTGTGTGTGTGTGTGTGTGTGTAAATATCCCACTTTAGAGTTATATTCTGGTAATAGGTTCAGTAACAATTAGGAGATCAGTTTTGTATCTTTGTTCAGTGTAATACACTTTCTGGATAGCAGAGCCAAAATTGAAATCCAAATCCCCAGAATCTAGAACTAATCATTTCCTTACTACACTATGCTGGGTCTTGTTGATTCTCTTCATTACAAATAAAAATTAAAGAGGTTTTGGGTAGTAAACTCTGTGCTCTATCCCAGCTTGGATCGTTGCTTCCTCCAGATCACAAAGTCATTAAGATAGTTTATTAACCAAATCAGTGTGTGCCCAAAGGTCAACATTACATTTTGACAAATTTTCATTACAGAGAAAATATTAATAGACTTACTTTGCTTTCTTTGGACAGAAATAGGACTTCTCTGAAAATTATGGATTTTATAGAAAACAACAATTACAAAGAGCATAAGAAACAAAAAAAGGCTAAACAAGGACTCATAGCACAAAAAAGAAAACTAAAACTGCCACTTTTTTACCTTTTGTTGACTAAGGAAAAATTTCCACAGCTATATTGCCAGACATGAATCATGGAAAGTGTTGGGCTGAGAACTGGAATTAAGATTAATAGAGTTGAAAAGGAGAACATTAGGATCCTAGATATTACAGCTGGAAAGGACTATAGAGAAGCAAAAGCCAAAGAGGGAAATAATGTCATTTAGAACTCATCACAACAAAACATCAATTTCCTAAATTCTATTAGAATTTTGTAGCAGATTAACTACTTTTGAATGAGCATATCACAACACCTGTTGTTCTCACTCCCTAGTCCTAGTCAGTCAATCTGAATCCAGTTGGTAATAAGTGGCATGCTTATGTAACATGAGTACTGCCTCTTTAAGGAACAACTAATGATGAAAAAGAGCAGGAAAAATATATTTGAATAAAGAAAGATATTCATATTGTTGAAGGATGTAAAATATTGTCATTATTTTGGATGAATATTTTGATAAAAGAATGTTGTTCCAATATACTTTGATATAATTAATGTTGGAAGAAATGTAGCTTTCAGATGGAATTTGGATAGTTTAGAGAGAAAATTATATACAATATACATTTGAAGATCAATTTGTCCACAAAGTAAAGAGATCCCTTATTTCTGTGGGAAGTTTAATGTAATAAAGAGAAATGTGTTTTATTCATGAAAAACTAGAAAATTGTGAGAGTGAAGGAAAGTAATTTTGAGGGTACTAAAGAGATAGCAAACCATGTTAGAGACTTCAAAGCTAAAATCATTATGGCTTCCTTGGCTAATTTGAATATCTGTGTTCTTGACTAAAGAGTCAATCAGCTTTTCAGTAAACATTCATTAAGCACTTACTATGTACTAGGCACTGCTGTATTAAGTGCTCAGGATAGAAAGAATTGAAAAAGACAGTCCCCATTATCAAGAAACTCACAGCCTAATGAGAAAGACAATATGCAAGCAACTATGTAGAAATAAGCTGTATTCAGAATAAATAAGACTCAAGGGGAATCTGGAAAGGCTTCTTTTAGAAATGAAAATTTTAGCTCGGGATTTGAAAGAAGCCAGGGAAACCAAGAGGCAGATATGTGGAAAGAGAACATTCTAAGCATAGAAGAGACCTAGGGAAAATGCTGAGTTAGAAGATGGAGGGTCTTGTAGAAAAAAAATGGAGTCAATGGATCATAGTGTACATGGTATACATAGTGTAAGATATAAGAATACTAGAAGGATAGGGGGTGGTCCAGGTTAGGAAAGGCTTTGAATGCTGCAAAGATTTTCTATTTAATTCCAGAAGTCATAAGGAGATAGTGGAGTTGACTGAATAGAGGAGGAGACACGGTCAGAATGATATTTTAGGAGGATCATTTTGGAAGCTGAGTAGAGGATGATTTGTGGCAAAAAGACTAGTTATAATAGTTCAGGTGAGAGTCAGTAAGCAAATAAACTTTTATTAGTTATCTACTATGTGACCAGCACTGTGTTCACTGCTGAGTATAGGAATATTAAAAAGAAAGATAATATCTGCCTTCAAGGAGCTTATATTCTTTTTTTAAAAAAAATTCAAAACATATGCATAATTTTCAACAGATACCCTTGCAAAACTTCGTGTTCCAGTTTTTTCCCTCTTTCCCCACCCCCTCCCCTAAATAGTAAGTAATCCAATATATGTTAAACACATGCAATTCTTCTATACATATTTCCACAATTTTCGTGCTGCACAAGAAAAAATGAGATCACAAAGGAAAAAAATAAGAAAGAAAACAAAATACAAGCAAATGACAAGAAAAAGATAAAAAAATACTTTGTTGTGATCCACACTCAATCCCCATAGTCTTGATTCTGGGTGAATATGGATCATTTATACACTTATCTTGTACAAAAAAGGCCAAAAAAATAAGAAAGAAAATAAAATGCAAGCAAACAACAACAAAAAGAGTGAAAATGTTATGTTGTGATCCATACTTAGTTTCTACAGTCCTCTCTCTGGGTGTAAATGTCTCTTTTCATCACTGACCAATTGGAACTGGCCTGAATCATCTAATTGTTGAAGAGAGCCACATCCATCAGAATTGATCATCATATAGTCTTGTTGTTGCCATGTATAATGATCTCCTGGTTCTGCTCATTTCACTTAACATCAGTTCATGCAAGTATCTCCAGGCCTCTCTGAAATCATCCTTCTGATCGTTTCTTATAGAACAATAATATTCCATAACATTCATATACTATAACTTATTCAGCCATTCTCCAACTGATGGGTATCCACTTAGTATCCAATTTCTTGTCATTTGTCACTTGTCATTTGTCACTCATCACTCCAAAAAGAGCTGCCACATGTGGGTCCCTTTCCCAAGGAGCTTACATTTTAATGCAAGAGGAAACTGAAAAAGGGGAAAGAGTAGAAAAGTACCAGACAAGGGACACAATCTATAAGTCCGTAGATATGCAGCCAGGTAGGAAAGGAAGAGAGGTAATGAGGCTTCCACCAAAGTGGTTGCAATATCAGAGAGAAGGGGGCATATTTGAAATATGTTATGAAGGTAAAGTAAATAGGCTTTGGTAACAGTCTGAGGTAGTGACAGTGAAGAGTCAAGGATGACACCTAAGAAAATGAGAAATCACATAAATATTGATAACTAAGACACAAATTTTAAAAGCTTATGCATTTGAACAGTTAGGTGATACAGTGGATAAAGTGCTAAGCCTTGAATCAGGAAGACTCTGGTTTAAATCTGTTATTAGACATCATCTGTGTGTCCCTGGGCAAGGCACATAACCCCGTTTGCTTCAGTTTCTTTATGTGAAAAATTTGCTGGAGAAAAAAATGACAAAACACTCCAGCATCTTTATAAAAAAAGGGAGGGGGACACAAAAAGTAGGGCACAACTAAAATGACTAAACACATATACTTGCATTTGATGGGAGAAATTTGAGAAGTTGTGACTTTGAAAGTAAAAATGAGTTCCTCCGAAGCTGGAAACTCTTATTTAAGTCAGTGAAGACAAAACAGCAGCAGTAGGAGGAAGAGAGCTAGAGAAAAATTGAAAACATCACCGAAAGACTGAAAAGCTTCTCTGTAAAAACTATGGCAGTTAGAAGTCAACTTTTTGAAGGCTTCAGGGGATTCATTTATACTTGAGAATTAACATTATCCTTTAGCACCATGGACAGTTCTTGCCCTTCTGTGCCTCATATAGTTAGAGATGAAACTTTGTATCTGTGCTTGTCTGTTGCTATTTATCATTTGAAAAGGAAAAAATAGCAGGTAAGGCTTTGCAGCAAGTTCCATTTGATTGGAAAGAAGAGCATCCAAGTGAATAATTGGCTGAGTTGATTTACATAGACCGAGGTAGCCAGTATAATGGGTTTTGAAGCTCTCTAACTTAGAAAACTGTTATTTATTTTAAGAGTTACTTCTTACTTTATTCTTTTTTATTAATTGACATATTTATTTATTTATTTATTTTTAATACATATTGTTTTATGAATCTTTCTGGGAGAGAAAATCAGAACAAAAGGGAAAAACCATGGGAGAGAAAAAAAAAAGAAAAAGAAGTGAACTTAACATGCGTGGATTTATGTTCAATTTCCATAGTTTTTTTTTAATAATATCTTTTTATTTTCAAAATATATGCAAACTTAATTTTCAACATTCACCATTGCAAAAACCTTGTGTTCCAAATTTTTCTCTTTTCCTTTCCTTACTCCTCCCCTAGAAAGCAAATAATCCAATATCCTTAGTTCTTTTTCTGGATGCAGATGACATTTTCTATCCAAAGTTTATTGGGATTGCCTTGGATCACTGAAGCACATTGAAAAGCACCAAGTCTTTCATAGTTGATCATTGCAGGATCTTGCTGTTATTGTGTATAATGCATTCCTGGTTCTGCTTGTTTCACTCAGCATCAGTTCATGTAAATCTTTCCAGGCCTTTCTAAAATCAGCTTGTTCATCATTTTTATAGAACAATTATATCCCATTACCTTTATATATCACAACTTATTCAGTCATTCCCCAATTGATGGGCATCTCATTTAATTCTTTGCTACTACAAAAAGACCTGCTGCAAATATTTTTGCACATGTGGGTCCTTTTCTCCTTATGATTTCCTTGAGTTACAGACTCAATAGTGGCAGCGCTGGGTCAAAGGTTATGTGCAGTTTTATAACCCTGTGGGAATAGTTCCAAATTGTTCTCCAGAATGGTCAGATCAGTTCACAACTCCACCAACAATGCATTAATGCTCCAGTTTTTCCATACCCCCTCCAACATTTATCATTATCTTTTCCTGTCATCTTAGCAAATCTGAGAGGTCTGAAGTGGTACCTCAGAGTTTTAATTTGCATTTCTCCAATCAAGAGTGATTTAGAGCATTTTTTTCATATGATTATAGATGGCTTTAATTTCACCATCTGAAATTGTCTATTCATATCCTTTGACAATTTATTAATTAAGAAAATGACTTGTATTCTTATAAATTTGACACAGTTTTTTATGTTTTTAGACATGAGACCTTTTTTCAGAAAAAGTGGATGTAAACTTTCTCCCCTAACTTTGTAGTTCCCTTTTAATCTTAATTTAATGTAATCAAAGTGGTCTATTTTGCCTTTCATAATGTTCCCTAGCTCTTCTTTGGTCATAAATTCATCTTTTCTCCAAATATATGATAGTTAAATTATCCCTTGCTCTCCTAATTTGCTTATGGTACCACTGTTTATGCCCAAATCATGTACCTGTTTTGATCTTATTTTGGTATGGGATGCATGATATAAGTCTTTGCCAAGTTTCTGACATATTATTTTCCAGTTTTACAAGCAATTTTTGTTAAATAATGAGTTCTTATCACAGAAACTAGAGTTTGGTGGTTTATCAAATACTAGATTACTATAAGCATTGATTATTGCATAGTATGTATCTGACTGATTATACTGATACAACACTCATTTCTTAGCCAGTACCAAATGATTTTGGTGACTGCCACTTTATAATATAGTTTTAGGTCTGGCATTGCTAAGCCATCAACCAACCTTTGTTTTTTTTTTCATCAATTCCCTTAATATTCTTGACCTTTTGTTTTTCCAGATGAATTTTGTTAATATTTTTTCTAGTTCTATAAAATAATTTTTTGGCGTTTGATTGCTATTGCATTGAACAAGTAGACCAATTTAGGCAGAATTGTCATTTTTATTATATTAGCTTGGCCTACTCATGAACAATTGATATTTTTCGAATTGCAAAATCTGATTTTATTTGTGTGAAAAGTGTTTTGTGATTTTATTCATATAGTTCCTGGGGGTGTCTTGGCAGCTATATTTCATCTATTATTTTAATATTTTAAATTTGTATATTGTAAATTTAATATTGTAAAATTGTAATTTGTCTTTCCTTCTCTTGATGATGGGCTTTGTCAATAATATAGAAATGCTCAACTTTGCTAAACTTGTAAATTGTTTCCAGTAGGTTTTTGGATGATTTTCTTGAATTCTCTAAGTATATCATTATGTCATCTGCAAAGAGTGATAGTTTTATTTTCTCATTGCCTATTCTAATTAATTTTATTTCTTTTTTATTTCTAAAGTCAACATTTCCAGTACAATGTTGAATAATAGTTGTGATAATGGGCTCCTTGTACCAATTCTTTATAGATATCCTTCGTAGATTTTATAGTAGTTAAAGGAGATTCTAGAGATTATCTTTGAGGAGAACAGTGGTGAGAACTAGTGTTCAAAAAGAGAGCAGAGAAACAGTTGCATGATGCAGATGTTACTGGTATACCAACAATATTAAAGCCTGCTGTCTAGAGTCTAGTAATCATGAGCACATGAATTATCCTCCATCATGTATTTGTCTGCCAAGTTAATAAATGTTTATACAAAGTTTACTATGTATTTTGAGTGTATTGTGGGAGAGCAGAATCTGAATTTTTATGTACATTATCATTTTCTAAAACATAGTAATACATTCATTTCAATTTATAATATTATTATTTCTTTTACCTAATTATTAAACAAATAATTTTAAAAGATTCAAAAATATAATTTTTTATGGCTGTGCAACTACCACACACTATCTTAATAATGACTGGTTACATAGATAGAAACACATCAGTTGAAGGCTCAAGACTTAGAGTAGTGAGAAAGGGAAATGTATTTCCCCTCAATATAATTTCTAGGACATCAAGCAAGTTTAAATGCTAATTATGCAGCAATTATCTATTTCTAAAAACTTAGACCTACTTGTGTTAGAATAAATTGGTGAAGCAAGTCAAGCCCTGAGAGAAATGGAAGTGTTTGATATTCCCACTTGAAATATATAAAACCCCTACAGAGTGTGACATAAGACTAGTCCCCATATGTAATACCACACTATATGGTTATATGAAAAACTCATCAGAAAGACCATGTCAACTAATCATGTTAAACCTACATTATCTCCTGCCAAGCATTTATTCCTATTCTGATCACTCCTATTCTTCCTCAGGTTTGTCAACTCTTGCTATCTTGTTCTGCTCCACTCCTGCTAGGGTATGAGACCCTGCTGAGAGGGAATACAGAGGCCACCTTGACCTGTGATGCACAATAAGTTTTCTGCCATATTGCAGAAACGCCCTTGTTGAACAAGGAGCACTGGTACATGGCATGGGAATGGGTTGAGCCTGAGGATCACAGGTAGTTGCTCGTGAGCAGGGATGCCTTGACGGGACCTCTCGCCTGTGAGCAGGTTGCTGATGTGGCTGGTTTGGATCTCCTCCCATTGGCAGATACCATGCATACACAATGCCCACGAGCTGCTTCTCTGAATGGTAATTGGGGATTGTCTACTGTTCACGTGCTGATCATGCTTGCAAAAATGTATTTCAACAAGGCTGTGTGGCATTATAAACTGGAGTTCTTTTCATGCCCTATGAGTTCCCCTGCCTCATTTATCTCACCTCTGAGATCAAAGGGCTCATACAAGGTGAGCTCTTAAAAGACAGCCACAACACACTCCATTTTCTTCATTGTAATACCCCTTTTCTTATCAAAATACACCCAATATGTTTACAGATTTTTTAAACAGTATTCTTTTAACTTCTATGCTCTAAAAACTTGCTGTCCCCAGATTATATCTCATCACTTGTCATCTTCTCTATTGGTGGCAACTTCTACTGCTCCTCAGGAGGCTAGATAGGTTACTCCTAGCTCCCCATTGCAATTTCTACTTTCTCATTGACACTTCCTCTTATAAAGTCCATGAAATCTTGCACTATTTAGTTCCATCTGTGTTCTTGGTAAAAATAATTTTAACACCTCACACACAGTGTTCATCTCTACCTTTTTCCTTAACATCTTTTTGGTCAATACTTATGTTGGTGACTTTCTAATAAAAGGTCCATTCAATCATTTAATCCACTTTACTCCAATGCCTTTTTTCCAACTTAATTTACCTACAAACCTAGTTGGCCCCACCTTCGATGTTACCATTTTTAAAAAATTCCCGAACTTCAAAAGCCAAAACTTTAAATTATACTCTGCAACTTTTATCTTTAACTTTATATCCTATTTGTACTAAAATGTCCTTTGTCTCATGCTATGGCCTCTGCCCACAGCATGCTTTTCAACTGTATTCTCTGGAAACTACTTCCTGGGAAAAATATGTCTATGATTTCAAACTAAATCTCCACATTTCCCCTCCATTATAGGGTCTGAACTGCATGATCTTAACTTCTTAGAAAACTTAGCTCTTTTCAAAGCTCAGCTTAAATGCATAAATATACACATGCCTCTCTATTTCTGCTGCTTCATTGAAATTGGTATCATATTCAATTTTGCATCTCCCTTGTGACTAGTCTAGACTCCATATATAGCTCACACTTATTACATTTGTTCTGCTGCATTGGATTCAATTTATTAGGTTAACAAGTCAATTAATTCAGTAGTTAGTTAATGATTAATTAGTTGTTTAATTGTGCTAGAACAACACCCCTATTGTTTTACAGATGAACAAACTGAGGTCAGAAGGAAATGACTTGCTTAAGATCATGTATTAGTCTCAGAATCAAGATTCTAATCCTGCTTTCTGCATTGACAGGCCAGGATCCTTTGTACTACTTCAGTCTATTTTTGTCTATTATTTTGATGAAACCTAGAGTTTAGAACCAGCTTTGCCAGTAACTAGCTGTGTATGACCTCAGAAAATCATGTGACTACTCTGAGCTTCAGCTTTCCTGTCAGATGGAGATGATAATAACTCTAATACCTATATCACCTAAGTTATTATGAGAATTAAAATGAGCTAATGGGTGTGAAACTTTGAAAAAGCTCTTTAAACAGAGGCTAGAGGAAATACCTTGGTTAAGTAATTGCTCTAATTCTCACTTATACAATGAGATTGTTGGAAGAATCAAAGGATCACAGAGTAAGAATTTAGAGATTGTAGAGTCAAAAGTCCTCTCTAACTCAAACTCATTTTCCCCATAATGGTTTATTAATTTTTCTCACAGAGAATGATGGAATGAGGTATTTAAATATTGGAAGGTGCCTTGTTTTCTTAATATTTTATTTTGATTTTTAATAGAAGAAAGGTTAAATTGTCATGACATTGTATGAGCAATGACAGTTTATCTGTAAAAAAAAGAAATCCTATAGCTGACTTTAAAATGTCATGGTAATCTTTAGTTCCTAGATGAAGGTGAAGGAGAGAAGGAAGAAGAAGAAAAGCAAGAAGGAAGGAAAAAACAAAAGAAGAAACAAAGAATAAAGAAATAATGAATGAAGGAAGGAAAGAAGGAAGGAAGGAAGAAAAGAAAAGGAAGAAAAGAGGGGAGGAGGAAAAAAAGGGGTGGAAGGAAAGGAGCGATGAAGGGAAGAAAAAAGGAAAGTATAGAGGAAAGAAGGAAGGAAGGAAAGGAGGAAGGGAGGAAATATATATATATATATATGTGTGTGTGTGTGTACATATATACACATATGCATACATGTATGTGTGTATGCATGTATGTATGTATGTGGGAAATCATGCAAAACAAATTCCAGCATCAGTTATAACCAAAATTAAATAAAGAAATAATAATAAAGAGAAGAAAAGAGGTTTCAGGTGACACTCTGAGTCCATCAGCTTCCTCTCTAGAAGTAAACAGCATGTTTCACTATGAGTCTTTTGGAATTATGATTAGCCATTGTGTTGTTCTCAATTACTAAATCTTTCAAAGTTGATTATCTTCATAATATAATAGTTATTGTATAAATTATTTTCCTGGTTCTGCTCACTTTACTTTATATCAGGTCATACAAGTCTTGCCAGAGTTTGCCCTTCATCATTTCTTGTAATACAATAATATTTTATTACATTCATATACCACAACTTGTTCATTCACTCCAATTGATGGGCATGCCCTCAATTTTCCATTCTTTTCCAACACAAAAAGAGCTGCTATAAATATTTTTGTACATATAGGTCTTTTCCTCAGAAAGAAATATTTGTTCCAGACTTACATTTCATCCAAACTCTGATAAATTCTTGAAATAGAAATACAAAAATGAGACAGTTCTTATCCTTAAGGAGCTTACATTCTAATATACATCACACACAATGGAATGATGATCAAGGGAAAAGTGTTTGGTCTGGTAAGTCATAGAGATGGTGAGTAGCAGAAGAAAACAGTTCATTGTCTTCTACTAAAGCAAAAATGTTTTTGATTTGATTACAGTTCTAGAAGCAAAAAGTGAAAAGTAGGAGTGGTTAAGGATTGGAAGTTATAGACATAGCCATGGGACTAAAAATGTCCAAGGTGAATATAATTGCATGATCCTAGGGAATGCAGAGATCATTTCTTCTGTATTGTGATATCTAGCAGTGTAGTTTGGAGGCTGGAAGAGTGGCAATAGGAATGGTAGATTAAAAGATGGCAAGGGTGAAGAAGGTGAGTGCAGAACATAATGGAATAGCTCATATTTGAAAGCCATCTGGTGGAGGGTTAGAAAGAGGCAAAATTTGATTTTGGTCTTTGATGGGGTCCCCAGGGAAGGGATCTGCCAGTATGATAGTGTGGCAGTCTGAAATAAGTATCAGTATTGATTCAGGCCCTAGTACTGAATTTACACAAAAGACTTATGATGCCTAACTATCTTGATATAAATGATTCTAATGCATGATGTGGATTGATAGCTATATTAGAGTTATCATAATCTACCCAGAATTTCTGATATTCTGGTCCCCGACACATTTTTGCATTTAGAGATCAGCTGTGAAATGCCTTAATATTACCCTATTATATGAAGTGTACTCTTTAAGGCAATGCTTTACTGTCTGTTTTTATTTGTATTTAGCTCCTCTTCTTTTCTTATCTACAATTGACTTTATCTTGAAATTAGAATTGTCCATGGGCAGTCCTAGAGCCACTTAAATGGTAGAAGTTCCTTCAGAGAGCTTGTAAAATTTTGACTGCAAAAAGTGGAATGTGGAAGGAGTGTTTTATGTATTCAGAATTTTTCATTTATTCAGAGTGGTTGATCTTGTAAATGGATTGTGAATGGTTCTGAAGATTTTGGCTTGAAGTATTAGTGTAGTTTTTTGTCTTCTTGATGTATAAAAGAGCCAGTCTTTCAGGAACTGGGGTTCTTAATTGGACACCGTCCACTTCCATATAGTTGAATTAACTTTCTGTTTCTATTAACTTTCTAATGACTATTCTTATGTCAGAGGAAATGGCTTCCACTTGACTCAATGATAGCATTTTCAATTTCTCTATTTTAAGTAAGATTATTTTTAATTATATATATATATTAATCATATATAATTATTTAATGTTTCATGATATTACATTACTGAAACTGAATCACTAGAATGATCTGAGCTTGACTTAGTCAAGGACAAGAGCCTTACAGAGACTTTTTATTTTACTAATGAAGAACTTGAGTGTGAAAGATGGCCAGTGACTTTCCCAAGATCACAGTGCTATTGAGTAGGAAAAAATAGGACTGGAATTCAAGTTTTTTTTTTCTTTTATATTTTAATTCTTTCCAATCTATTGTAACATTAATTTAGGATTGAAGGATAACAGAATTAGAGTTGGGCATTTTTTTTGAGATTTTGGAGTCTAGCTATTTCATTTTACAGATGAGAAAGTAAATACATAAAGGTTAAGGAATATGTCCAGCAACAAGTGTTGCCCAGTGTAAGTATCTCAGGTGGATTTACATCCAAGTCTTCCTGACTACAGGTCCAGTACTTTATCCATTACCTCTGAGTACAAAGTGAGGGAGAAAGATAGATTGTCCTCAATGTATAGAGGCTACACAATAGCATCAGAGCCTTCTGGAGCTTGGAATTGTAGAAGATGATAGAAATCAGACATAGTTGTTGCTCTGGAAGCTTGCTGAGAGTTTCAGCTGCATTTTCAGAGTTGTAGGATTATAGAGAGACTTTAATGAACAGGAATACTTTCCATGATAGTTAGGAAGCCTTCACTTGAAGACCCCCAGAAATGAATGGAAAAGATGTATTTTCCTATTTCTTTTCAATAGTATTTTATTTTTTTAAAATATATATGAGTTTTCAACATTCATTCCTGTAAGGTTCCAAATATTTTCTCCCACCCTCTCTTACCTCCATCCTCCTCAATACAGCAAGCAATCTGATGAGGTTAAACATGCACAATCCTTCTAAACATATTTACATATTTCTCATGTTGTGCAAGAAAATTGAGACCAAATGGAGAAAGTATGAGAAAGGAAAAGCAAACAACCGAACAAAACAAAAAAGGGTGAAAATACTATCCTTTGATCCACATTCAGTCTCCATAGTTCTCACTCTAGGTGTGGATAGCATTTTCTATCCCAATTCTGTTGAAATTGTCTTGATCAACATATTGGTCAGAAGAGCTATGCCAATCATAGGTAATCATGATAAAATCTTGCTGTTACTGTGTACAGTATTTTTCCTGGTTCTGCTCATTTCACTCAGCATCAGTTTATGTAAGTCTTTCTAGGTTTTTCTGAAATCAGCCTGCTCATCATTTTTTATAGAATAATAATATTCCACTATATTCTTATATCAAAACTTATTCTGCTATTCCCCAATTGATAACCTCTCAATCTCCAGTTCCTTGCCACTACAAAAAGAACTGCTACAAACACTTTTGCACTCCCCTCTTTTATAATCTCTGGGAAACAGACCTACCAGTGACACTACTGGAACAAAGGATCTACATAATTTTGTAGTCATTTAAGCATAGTTCCAAATTGCTCTTCAGAATAGCAACTCATTTCACAACTCTACCAACTATGTATTAGTGTCTTAGTTTTCCTGAATCCCTTCCAATATTTATCATTGTTGAAAAGATACATTTTCACTGAGTTGCCAAGTAATCACTTTGTAATTCAAATATTCTCATATTAGGCTCCTACCCTGTCTGTATTTTCAAGCAGCTTATCTCAATAATCCAAAGCTTCCAACAATGCAAGGTCTATATCTTCTGCATGGTCCTTTCCTGGAGTCCAGAGTGAAGTTTCTTATGACTGACATTCTACCCCAAAAAGAAAATCTTTTTCAGGAAGCTTCTTTAGGTCAGGAGTTTTTAATCTGGGATTTAAGAACCCCTTGATTTGAAGGAATCTGTGAATTAGATAGAAAAAAGTATCTTTATTTTTATGTAATTGGTTTCCTTTGCAATCCTGTGTACTTAAACATATTTTTTAAAATTGTGAGTTCATAGGATTGCTCAGCCTGAAAAGGGGCTTATTCAGCACAAAATTGTTTAAGGATCCCTACTCTAGATTGCCAGTACAGTTGTTAGCTTTCCCTCAATATCTGGCTGATATTTCAAATGCTTTCATGCACTGGCTGTGTATTCATTCTTCTCCCACATGGCTGTGGCTGCTTCTTCCCCCTCCTCTTCCTCATCCTTTATAAATGGCTAATGTGTTATTCCAAGCGTCAAAATGGAAAAGAAAACAGAAAAATTAGCTAAGATTTCTGCTTGAATCAGCACACATTTCTTCACAGTACTCTAAAATCCTTGGCAACACAGAGACAGCATTACAAAAGCATTTGGAAATCATCATGTAAAGTTTGGGCAAGGGGCTCTGGCTATAGGGACCTTAAAAGGCCCACAACAATGCATCACCCTAAATACTGTGTCTGTTCAGAAGACTTGACAATTACAAAGTGCTAGCTAATTGCCTCATAATGGTTTAACCACTTGATACTGGCAGGTGCCTCATTTAGGGAATTGAGCTTTCCAAACAAAGGAGGTAAGAAGCAGGTAGAAGAAAAGTAAATAGACCAATGGGAAGAAGACTAATTAGTAAGCTCTGGAATCATTCTCTTAACAGCTGTTTCCAAAGATTCTAGTCTCTCCTCATCCTTAGCACAGCACAGGCTAGAGGGGCCATATGGTACCTTCCAAGATAACTTGGTCCTCATTTCCCCAAAACTTTCCCAATGAGATGCTGTTAATAGAAATAAGCTAGTTTTATAAGCTCTATTTTTATCATCAGGAAAGGCAGGTATTAGAAAGAATGAAATGAAATGCTTAGAATCCTGAGTCCTGGATGGTTTGGGGAATGATTACTTTGAAGCTCTCATGCTTGGGACTCATCTAAGCATTCAAATACATTAAGTTTTAAGATTTAAGCAACTTCTTAATAGTGAAGATAAATAGTAGATGCAAGGTAGTAGGGAAAGTAAAATACAATGGGGTTGTCATGAACTGGTTTACTAGGTTATAAATGTTACAATCAAGGATCTTAATATTTAGGGCCACAAGTCACCTCAGATCATCTGGTACAATTCCCTATAATTTTTTATGAGAAAACTGGACTGGAAAAATTAACTGTGCTCAAAGCCACACAGATGTTGAGACACTGAGCCTTGGATATTAAATTCCTTCCCACCACTCTCAGTCTTCTCTTCCCTTCTAGCCTAGGAGGGCTAGAGGGTGGAGCATTGAACTCCACCCAAACCTTTCTTTTAGAGAGAAATCATTTCCAAATCATTCTACTCCCCAGCTAAGCTCTGCTTGGTTTCAGCCAAAACAAGATATTTTAGTTCTGAGGACCTACTGATCCTCCCATCTCCTTTCTAATTTCCTTTTGTATTTTGTATCCCATCATTTTATTTTAAGGTCCTTGAAGACAGGAACTCTCTCTTTTTTTTCTTATTTATATCCTCAGAGTTTAGCACACTGCCTGCTATATAGTAAGTACTTAATAAATGTTTATCACTGAATACTGAATTAAATTATTGAGAAGTTCCAAGAAAAGACTTTTCTTTGGATATTTTCACTTTGAGCAAAAATTGTTAAATGTTAGTAAAGGTAATTTGCCCAAAGTTACATAGCTAGTCAGTGGCAAAGCTGAGATTTGAACTCGTCTCATCTCCAAATTCAGTGATCTTTCTACATGCACATTGTTTTATTTTATAGTTGTGGAAAATGAGGCCCCGAGACTAGAACAGAGTTATATATAATAATACATGTAAAGAGTATTTTCAAATCTTAATAAGTACTATGAAAATTTAAGTTATTAATTTTATAATTATCATTTTCATTATTATCAATTTCTTATAATCACAGAGTTAACAAGTGGCAAAACCAGGAGGGCAGCTGTATTCCAGTAGTGGTGGTAGTGATGGTGGTGGTAGTAGTAGTAGTGGTAGTAATGAATATGTATATATCCCAGGCATTATGTGAAATGATTTACAATGACCAAGCCTGGAAGTGGATATTATCATTACTCCCATTTTACAGATGAGGAACCTGAGGCAAACAGGTTAAGTGTCTTGACTAGGGTTATATATCTATTATCTGAGGCTAAATTTGAGTTCAAGTTGAAGGCGTATCTTTGCTCTGCAGATCAAAAGTTACAGAGAGGTAGGTTTATGTTTTTAGTAAAACAAACAAAAGTTCCTCATGATTGGAGCTTTCTGGAAATGTAATGGATTCTCTTGGGAGGTAGTAGGATTTCTTGTAAGAGATACTATAAAGGGAATTCTTGAAAAGGCATATCCTTATATAAGATTAGATAGCTTTTGAGACCCCTTCTCACTCCATTGTATAGTAACCACTTTGCCCTGATGAGTCAACAAGTGATAACTTCAATGGAGAAAAATAGACTGGGACTTTGAGATTGCCCTTGCAAAATAAGTTATTTTCTCTTATTTCCCTTTTAAAGGATCCCTGAGTGGAAATAAAGGAGTGGGTAGCCATATGTATAATGTCATCACAAGTCATTATGGGAGCAGGGTAGACCATCTCATGCATGGTGGTTGGGGGCAGGGGAACTTGCAAAGGGGAAAATGGGATTCTATGAAGGGATCACTTAAGAGTGGTTTTGTGAGTCAATGCAAGGTTTTAAAACAAAGCACATGTATAACAATTGCCATGAGCACTATGTTGGTCATAGGGGAAAGGCTAGGGGGTAGTTTTGTAGGGAGGGCAATTGCTCCCATTCCAGTACTAAGAAGCCTGGGAAAAATTCCTATAGACTAATGCTAGTCACAGCTCTGATGCCAGGATTCTGATTTAGATCCATTCATTTTAAATTCAGTGGTCCTTCCTGCTTGCCACACAGCTTTTGGGATCCAGAAACTTTCTAGATGAGGCTAATGTTATGGACAGAATTTTATCTTGTCCTCCCTGGACATGCCTACTCTTTAGTATTAAATTTGAATATTCAATTTCGAAAACAAATCTCCTTTGACAAACAACTCTTCAAATGTAAACTTGGATTTATCAAGCTATGAAATTGGAATGATGACAAAAATATAATGATATGAAAAATGCTGCCCTTGTGTTACTGGGGGAAATTGAGGGAAACTTAAAGAGCTTTGAATTTGGTGTCAGAAATTGGAGATTTGAATCCTGATTCATTGACTTTGGGAAAATCACTAGATTCTTGTGTCTCAGTTTTCTCCTCTATAAAATTGATATAGGATCTTTATGTTCATTTTATGTTCTTTATATTCTGTTTTCTAAAATATACTAGATCCTAAATTCCCTTTTCACTTTAAATTCTGTGATCTGAAGGACTTGGCTTATATTTTGTAAATTTTCCTACTTTTTAAGGATCAGAGGAAATATGAGAAGTTATATAATCCTCCATACTGGCAATAATTAATATTTGAATGAATTAGTGGTCTCTTTTTCAGGAGCTTCTCTAATGGTAGAAATAACATATTGATAACTTACTTATTCAGTGAAACTCTTGTTCATACCCCACCAAAAATGTGCTTTGAGGAGTCTGACGAGCAACCTGAATGCCTCCCATAGTCATTCTTGATGATATGAGGGAGAATTCTGACCTTCTATCTATCATTCCAATAATAAAATCATTTTTTTTCTTTAGTCATACAATTCATTAATGCTGGCATAGAACACATGCATATGAATTCGTGCTGACTTAACTTATTTACATTCTTTACTTATATCCTCCTTTTCTCCCTCCCTCCTTTCCTCCTTCCTTCCCTCCCTGACTTCTTTCCTTCCTTCCTTTCTTCCTCACTCCCTCCCTCCCTTCTTTTCTTTCTTCCTCCCTCTCTCTATCCCTTCCTCCCTTCCTTCCTTTCCTCCTTTCTCCCTCATTTTTTCCTTCATTCCTTCCTCCCTCCTTCTCTATCTCCCTGACTTCCTGACTTCCTTCCTTTTTCCTCTCTCCCTCCTCCCTTCCTTTCTTCCATCATTCCTTCCGTCCTTCCTCCCTCCCTCCAAGGCAGGGAGAAAGTGGCAAAACAAAAATCAATATGACCAGCAATAGCCTGGGATGCAGTGGATGATGCTGACCTTCAATGTCTGACCAAGTTCTAAGTGCTCCATAGTGCCTGCTTCCACTGCTTTCATGACATGGCACTGAACAAATTCTTCCCATCTGTTCATTCCAACAGGGAGAAGTCTTCACATGACCGGGCTAGACCAACCTCTAACTCACTGACCGGTTTCAGTCCTTTAATCTAACTTAGCTTTTCTGCCAAAATGGTTTACCAAAACCTAATCTTCACATGGCACAGCTTCCTGGACCTCAAGTGAGAGTTGGGGGGGAGGGGGAATGGACACTACAGATGGATGAGTATCCTTGAAAAAGGTTCAGCAGCCCTAGCATCAAAAGTGCCAGTCCTCCTTGAACACTCTATATACCCCACAGTAAAAAGAGTGTGGAACTTATTGCCCCAAACAGCCAGATATGTAATTTGCTTATGACCCCTACTATCTCTTAAGCAACTTTAGTATATGACAATCTGCCTCAACTAAGGTTTTTTCATCTGTAAAGTGAGTGGGATGATTTCAATAACTTTTTATATTCCTCATATCTCTAAATCTATAAGCCAATTATATGGTCCCTCTACTCTTCTCATTCTTTCCTACCACCAGCACCCCCATTCTGATAGTTTGTCCCAGCCAAGAGCAAAATGAAGAAGGATTATCACTGACTTTGTTATGGACATTATTCTTCCAATAATGTAATCTAAGATCTTGTTTAGCTTCCTCATCTCTGGGGAGCCATACTGAGCTTTCATTCTACTAAAATCCCTATGTCTTGTTCTTATAGCTAGCAGCATTCTCCTAACTTTACACTCTTGCAGCTGATGTATCTAAACCAAATGTAGGGCTTTGCTTTAATTCCCTTTAAATTTCGTCTTCTATACTCACATCTTCATTCTATTCATAAAGATCTCTGTGGAATTTGACTCCACCATCCAGTATTTCAGTTATGGATTTCAACTTCATGTCATTTGCAGATGTGATAAATTCAATTTATATGGCTTCTTCTAATTCATTGATAAAACTCCTTAAGTAGGAAAAAAGGCAGTTCTGTGGGGTACTCCTCCAGAGACCTCTCTGGAGCCACTTTCTATTTCCCATACCTGGAATGCTTTACTTCATCTCTTCTCTCCTGGCCTCTCTGATATCTTTCAAGTTCTAATTAAAAGCTCACTTTCTATAAGAAGTCATTCCTGTGCCTCTTCATTCCAACAGTTTTCTTCAGTTGGCTCTGTAATTTATTTTGCATAGAGTTGTTTTTTTTGTTTTTTTGTTTTTGTTTTTGTTTTTGTTTTGTTTTGTTGGGGTTTTTTTTGGTACAGAGTTGTTCACATATTATATCCTCATTTAATTGTGATTTCCTCAAGGACAGAAATTACCTTTTATCTTTCTTTGTATTTCTAGTCCTTAACATAGTAGGCACTTAATGCATGTTTATTGACTGACTAAATAAATACTCCCCTGCATATTGATTCTCCCTTTCAAATCAGCTTTTCTTTGCTTGTGTATTTAGTTTTCATGTCCCTCAGGAGAATATAAATCTCTTGAGGTCAGGAGATATTGCATTATCACCTTTTTCATCCCCAGCATTTAACACATTACCTTGCAACTAGTAGGAATTGGACAGATATTTGTTTAATTGAATTGACAGTAGCTATTAAGGCTCTTTGAACCCTGCCCAAATCGACCTAATCCTATTCTCATTCAGGAGAAAACTGAAGAGAGATGGTAATACTGCAGAACTGAGGCTGGAGTTAAAGAGACCATGTTCAAATCCTCTCTCTGACACTTGGTATGTGGGTAACATAAGAAAAACCCCATCATTTCTTAGAGCTCAATTTTCCTTAAATTTAAAACATAAGACAGTGTGGTATGAAATAAAGGAAGTTCAGCTTTTAGTTCTAAATTTGTAATCCCAACATCTGAGTCTAATGTCTAGTATCTCACTTGCCATGCAACTTTGGTGAAATTATTTTCATCTCTTTATTCAATTTATCTGTAATAGAGGGATTTGAACTAGATACTCTATATGGTCTCTTCCAGTTTGGGATCCATGATGCTAAGACTCAGTGATCACTTATGTCTCTTCACTATTGAAATAGATATTTTATTTAAATTCTTAGATGAAGTACTTTGCCTTTTTCAGGTCACAGAGAACTAGTTCTGAATCCAAATCCTGTGCTACTCATTTCTGTGCCACAAGAGACATTTCTATTGGATAGGATAGTAATTGTTCAGGGATGAATGAACTGAGAACATTTGTTTCTCTTCTCCTGCTTCCAAGTCAACACTTATTCTCCACTGATTTGCACCTGGCATTATATCACATCCAAGCAATCTCAATGACAATGATCAGTGATGAAAGTAGGGCTCCTCACTGAGCTTGATTAAATAGAAAAGCTGCAGAGGGTGGAGGCAGATGGGCCTCCTGAGGAGCTGTGCAGAGAAGCACCCTGCTGTCCAGAAAAGAGGCTGCTGCCACAGAGAACATAGGACTTGCCTTAGGTTCTCAGGGGTATCATTCATGTTAAGATTCACCACTAAACACCTTTTGGATTTAGGATGATTTAATCAGCAGTTTGAGATCTACAAAGCATAGAGTGAATTTGGAATGGGGCAGGATATTGCTTGAAGAATATATTAAAGCATGCAGCCAAATGACAAATGATAGAGGGAAAGAAAAAGAAACAGACAAAAGGAAAGAGGAATAGAGGGATACAGTCAGATTTACACAGAAGTAAAACAGAAGCAGAGAAATGTAGTGATTCATAAGGGAAACTAAAAGTGATTTGAAGACTTCAGTAAGAAGAAAGTCCCTATAAGCTCCAAAATATTTATAGCAACATTTTGAGATAGCTAAGGACTGAAAGGAGCAACTAGTGGGAAAAATGGGTAGAGTGCCGAGAGTGGAGTGAGGAAGAATCATCTTCCTGAGTCCAAGTCCAAACTCAGACACTTAGTAGCTGTGTGGCCTTGGATAAGGCCTTATGAATCTCAACTTCATGTCATTTGTTTTCTCACCTATAAAATGAAATGGAGAAAGAAATGGCAAACCAAGCCAGTATCTTTGCCAAGAAAACCCAAATGTGATCAGAAAGAGTCAGACATGACTCAAAACAACTGAACAAAAACAAAATTTAGAAACAAAATAGATTCCTGACAATTTGGGAATGATCAAACAAATTGTGGTACATGATTGTAATGAAATATTAACACTGCTGCAAGAAATTATATGTGCTATATATAGAGAGAGAAGCATGGGAAGATCTATATGAACTGATAGAGAACAAAGTAAACAGATATAGACATAGAATAATGAAAACAATATAATAATAACTACAGCTATGAAAATGTAATAAACAACCATACACACACACCACACACACACACACACACACACATTCAATGTAATAAAATATAAAAGTAAAGAAGGTCTCAATAGAAAAGATAAGAGAGGATTCCCTCAAATTAGCTCTTCAAGGAGGTGAGAGATCCACAGTGTTGCAAACTTTTATAACAGATTGACCAGTTGTGCTGATTTTTCC
This sequence comes from Myrmecobius fasciatus, assembly GCA_023553655.1. Lineage (NCBI taxonomy): Eukaryota > Metazoa > Chordata > Mammalia > Dasyuromorphia > Myrmecobiidae > Myrmecobius > Myrmecobius fasciatus. The sequence goes on along the minus strand of JAJPUD010007437.1, from coordinate 83,013 downwards.
TTTTCTCTATAAAATACTATTAATTATATTGAATGGCTCTGTGGGAGGATACTTAGAATAACTATGATGATGTAAAAATAAATATTAATAATACTATTAATGATAAATAATAATATTAAAATAAATATTTTAATTTTAAAAAATATCATCCATATAAATAATATGAAGACAAATTATTATGTCATTGTGTCAGTAGATTTCTGTGGTCATACATGTAGCACTGCAAGGAAATTAAAATATTATGTAGTACAACCCCTTCATTTTACGGTTAATAATGTCAGAAATGGAACCTGAAGACAAAATCTATGTGATAGAGGGAGGAAAAAAGTCAAATCATGTTAGATATGAAGAAAAGAGTGTTATCTCTGTCTATACAAACTTGATTTAAAGATGTACCAAATCAAAATGAGACGTATAGGAGGGTAGTGAGTTCCTTGTTACTAAGAATGTTTAAGCAAAGGATGCTGGATGACCATTTGTCACATATGTTGTCACAGACATCCATGATTTAGGAGGTAGATTATATTTAAGGAGACATACATGAGATTTCTTCAGAGATTCTACGAAGCTGTGATTACAAAAATGATTGTATCAGTGGAAAATACACTGGATTTCAAATCCAACAACATGTATTTGCATCTTAGCTCTACTTGTTACTTTGGTCAAATTTCTTCTCTGAGAGCCTCAGTTTTCTCATTTGTAAAAAAAGATGACATTCTAGCTCATGCCCTATTATCCTTTGAATCTCTTTATAGGACTTTCCCCTTTGATGCCTTCCCTCCCTCACAAAAACACAAAAAAACTCCCTCACAGAAAAAACTCTAGATTATTGTTAAAAGTAAAAGGACTTCCTTGGTCTAAACCTGAGAATTCTTTATTTGTGGGCTCTTATTCAAAAGATAGATGTATATATGCAGCACTGGAAAACTAGACATGAAACAAACATATTAAGCTCTGTGGAAATAAAAAAAGGTCTCAAAAGGCCAGAAATTCTTAGCTCATTAAGTAAATATACATTTTCTCTGAGAACAGTTTATCATGAGGCAAGTATTTTTCTTTTCCTCAAGGACCTATATTGCCTTTAAACCAAATAATTGAAGCTGAAAAAAGGCAAAAACGTAACAACAAAGACTTTGAATATTTTTTCTACAATTTCCTGGATCTCAGGTATCAGGAAGAACAGGTTTGAAAGACTTTGGACTCAATTCAAAGCATCATAGATTTTGAAGTGGAAGAGCACTTCATTTTCATATGTGTTAATCCATTCAAAACATGAGTAAACTGGGGCTCAGAGAGAAGTAATATGTGGTAGAGAGTCACATTTGAACCCTGGTCTTCTGGTTTCTAAGCCAAAAGTATTTCCACTGATAACTGCTTCAATCTGAAGCACCTAAAGTTGCTTTTTTAACATCATCTTATGAGTGAAGCATCTCCAAGAGAAATCAGTCCCTGGCTTTTATGGGACAGCATTCACCAAGACATGGCTTAAGCGATTTCAATCTTGTATTATGACCCAGAGTGTCATAATGATAACTCTTACAGTTTTATTGAGAAACCCATCTCTTAGACCTCACCACTAGATCTAAAGATATCAGAGGTTGGAAATTTTCAGTGATGGACCATAAATGAAAAGGTCAAGATGGCACCTGAAACATCACCCTGCATGTTTGCCTCATAACAAGTCAGGTTGGAAATACTATTACTACAGTGACTAGAGTAGATCATCATTCATCAGCTATGGGATGGCACAGGATGAATGGGACAATGGGGGCCAATACCTTACCAACTCTCCTTCTTATTTTGTACTTAGTACAAAAATCTTTGAGTGTGCCTGGAGAAAAACCTGACAGAGAAGCCTGGCTGGGAAGAAACTCAGATTTCAGACCTTACTAAGTCTTACTAGGAGAATCATATTGTCAACAGTTGGGAAGTTTGAAAACTGACATTGTTAATATTAGTTTTACTAGAGTAAAGAGGTCATTTACTCTACATTTGAATGAGTAAAGCATGGGAACCATACCAGGTTAGAGGATTTCTATGGGAATAGGAGTCTGGGTTATTCTTTTGATAAGTTATGAATTATTACTGGAAATATTCATAATGTATATAGAAATCCAAGAAAAGAACTAGGCAAAGAGGATGGCAGAGACTGCATTAATCATGCACAGCAAGAATTGAGACATTACTCTGTCCACACAAGCAGTACTTCATTGGTGTAAATAAGCTGGAAGCATCAGATCAGAATACCATTTTGGGGTCCTTAAAATGTTTCATCTTGAATAGTGAGATAGTAGAGAAAGTGGAGCACTGTATCTTCCTTCTCTTATTAAGTAATTCATTTTATGAAAAGCTTTCAATTCAATATAAGCAAGCTTTTATGTCCAGTTCCTAATGGTTTTGTTTTCTTCTATTCAAGCTCATGGATAAGATTACTCCCACAAAATTAGCACATTAGTCAAATTAAGTCAATTAAACACCTATTCCATAGCATTCATTATTCTAAGTGTCAGATAAAGCATAAAAAAGTCCCTTCTCTCAAGAAGCTGATAGTGTAATGGGGAAAACAGCATGCAAACAATTATGTACAAACAAGACACAGGATAAATTGGAGATAATCAATAAAGAAAAGACACATATATTAATGGAGATCAAAAAAGGCTTTTTGTAGATGGTGGGATTTTAGTTGAAACTTGAAGGGGTCTCAAGGCTAATGGCAGGCTGTGAACTTAACATGATCTTATTTTCTTTTTATAATTAAAATTCTGTGAGAAATAACTTTTATTCTGAAACCTATTTGCCCCATAGGGAATTCCATTCTCTTTGGGGCCATTGATGTTCCTCCATACTTTAATACCATTGTTTAAACAATGACTGAAATAAAGCATTTTTGAAAACTTATGCTCTAAATTATAATCAATATACCATACCCATTTCACACACACACACATACACATACACACACACACACACACACAACTAACCGTTGGAAGCCCATGAAGCACTGTCTAATTCTATATGTGGGTACATGGACTTTACATACCTTCTTCAGTCTCAGGCCTCAAAATGGAGAGTATCAATTACAATCAATGGGGAAATAGAAGCTAGAAAACTGAATCTTGCAGTGCCTTTAACAATCCAAGAGATGGAAAGATTTGATAGTATAAAGCCCTATTTCTATAAACCTCATCCCAAGGGCTCTCGGAAATTATTAGCTTCTCAGCTCCCTCTTAAACTGGAAAAGAAAGAGAAAGTTCTCACTAATGATCTGATAGGAAATCATTGATTCTTTATTACATTGAGGATCCATTATTTTATAGATCTTGGGTCTCATCACTGAGACAGATCTTGTATATCTTAGTAAACAAATCTCCATGGATTGTTGTGGGTATAAATTTATTCCCTGTGGTCAAGAGTTGTAAAAAGCTTTTTTGAACTGAGCATGCTGGTTTTCACAGGACAGATACATAGAACCAATACATTAACAAAGTCAACATTCTTCTATTTTGGTGGGAATTGTTAGAGCATGTCCTTAGTTGATACAGTTTTTGAAGACTAAGGATTACTTGCATGCCACTATAAAATACTAGAAAAAAATTTTATCAGTTATTTAAGTTGTTATTTAGTAAACCCTATTTAGTTTTCTTGAGAAAGATACTGGAGTGATTTGCCATTTTCTTCTCCAGTTCACTTACAGATGAGGAAACTGAGGCAAACAGCATTAAGTGACTTACCCAGGGCTACTAGATTTGAACCAAGAAGATACATTTTTCTCATTAGTTTTAATGCTCTATCCATTCTAACACCTAGCGGCCAAGAACTTAAAGTGAAAGTTTTGATCTGAGCCACTAACAAATCTGGATTTTTCTGTAGCTAATCATGTAAGTTATTTTGAGGCTCCTGTGTATCTTTTTAAAGACTTATTGGGAAAAAGAGAAGCTATCTAAAAGTTATCGCATATTTAGAGAAATGAAGATGCCAAATTGTATGGAAGTAGTTATTTTTTTTTAAATTTTAACTCCAGTAATAGTCTGGTGGACATATAATATTTTAAATGCTCCTAAAGACAGAGGTTTTAAATTTTATGTTTTTAAAAAGATAATTTGAGTAGAAAATCTAGGGGTTAGAATAGAATCTTTTTTCAAGTATGAATTTCATTTGTGAACACATCCCCTGCTTCAGCTAATTCACACTGGAACAAAGTCCTAAAGAGGATGCAAGAGATCCTTAACTACAATGTTTGAAAACCAGAACCTACAAATTGATGAGAGTAAATTACACATGAGCCTCTTCTGTCCCTCAGTCATCTTAGAGATCAATAGAACAGAACTTGATTAAAGGCATAGAGGGCATATTTACCACATTTTCAGATGTGACACAAATCAGAGAGGAATAACAAACACAGTGGATAGCAGAATCAACATCTGCAAATATTTTGAAAGACTAGAGCATGTATATGAATCTAATAAGATAAAATTTAATGGAATAAATGCAAAGTCTTACATTTTGATTAAAAAAATTACTCCACAAGTACAAAATATGATAGACATGAATAGACAACATTTCTTTTTTCTTTCTTTCTGGAAAATGAAAGCTAGGATTTTAGTGTAATGAAAGCTCAATATAAGTCAATAATTTGACATAACAGCCCCAAAGAAGCTAATGACATCTTGGACTATACTAAGAGGAATGATATCCAGTCCTAAAAAGTTATGATCCTGTTCTACTGTGACTTGGCATTGCCACCATTGGAATATTGTCATCAATTCTGGGTGCGATATTTGTGGATGAACATTGATCATCTGAAGAGTATCATCTGAAAAGTAGAGAGCATCCAGTATTATGAAAATCCTCTATGTCTTGCTATATGTATAGAAGATAAATGGAAGTTAATGACAATGTTCAACCTAAAGAAAAGAAAATTGAAAAGGGAACATGATAACTCTTTTCAAGAATTTGAAAGCTTCCACATGAAAATGGGATTAGATTTGCTCATGATGCCCCCAGATTATAACTAGTAGTAATGAGTGGCATTGCAAAGCAGCCAATTCAGACTTAATAGATGATTGGTTGATTGATTTTTTTTTGAAAAGCTGGCTAATAGTTCCAAGATATCCAAAAATAGAAAGGTCTGCTTAAGAAGGAAAAGAATTACTCCTCACTGAAGGTTTTCATCACAAGGAAAAATAATTGGTAAGGAGTGTTGCAGAAGGATTTTTGTTCCAGATGGCCTCTAGAGTTCCTTTCAACTCAGATTCTGGGATCCTGTGATTTTTTGGAGTTGTAGAAAGAAAATTTAGTTTTGAGCCCCAACTCTGCACCTGGCTATCTGTGTTACCTTATACAATTCAATTCGTGTCTTAGAGCCCAGTTTCAACCCATTATAAAAGAGGGAGAAAAATACTTGTACTGCTTAGTAAACTATATGTATAGTACATTAGAAATGTGTATTCATTTTAATCATTAGGTATGAGTAGCATCTATCATAGTCTGGACAAAGATTTATCCCCTGGTAGAACAAAATACAAATTATATTTTAACAATATTGAGGTGAAAACAAATTCTTCATCCAAAATGAAAAAGAAAAAAAAACAAAATTGGATGGGCAAACTATTTTGAGGGTACTACATCCCTTTTAAGGTTAGCCCACCAGTCAATGGCATAATCCCACCTCATGGCATCTTCAAGCTTAATGGTATCTTCCTCCTGGTTATTGCTAGGGATTTTGTCCTCCCCTTGTTAATTGCTAAAACACTTTTCTTTGCTAAAATCCTTATGAATTTATACTGCTCTTAGCAGCTTAATAAATTTTTATCCCTGATATGAAAAAAATGCGTAAAATTTCACAGACAGAAAGGCAAGGGGAAAATTGAAATATTTTCCACATAATTGCATCCTTCAATTCCCCTCTCTCCCAGAACAACCATTTTTTTTTGGTTTGAAATAACCTGATAATCTGAAGTCCAGGTAGTTGGTTTTCTTAAATTATTCTGAGACTCACTTCATTTGTCCACTTTTCTTTTATTTTATTTTTAATAAAGCTTTTTATTTGCAAAACATATGAGTGACCTTTCAACACTGACCTTTGCAAAAAAAAAACTTTTTTTCCCAAGCTTTTCCT